>OOFE01020452.1:1719-27205 GCA_900323365.1 Monocentris japonica | reverse complement strand
GCAATAAAATTAAGACATTCGTCTATGATGCCTTTTCGCTTTTCCCAATCCAGAAGAGAGAGATCTCTCTCGGACCCTGTAGCGAGGGGCGGGGGCAGCTCTCTCTCCCACAAGCTGCAGCACCGTGCAGCACACACACACACACACACAGAGATAGAGACCTTGCTCTTAGTGACAATGGCGGAGAGAACTAAACGTTCAAAGTGTGGCTACACTTCACTAGGGTCGATGTTGACAATGCTCGTTGCCTCAAGTGCAACAAGTCTTTTGCATGTAAGGGCGGAAACACGAGCAATCTGTCGAAACATCTAGCGAAAGTGCATCACATACAGGCGGAGAAATGCACAGTTTCCGACTGCCTAGCTCGTAGTTCATCTCTCGTTGCCCCATCTACGTTAGGTATGTTATGTAAAATAACAAAAAGAACCGATAAGAGTAGCTACCGTTAAAGTACCGGATCGATAAGCAGCATCAGTAAGAGTAGTAGTACCGTTAAAATCCTACACACAGCTGTACTGATCCATTGATCACACATAAAGCAAACTGACATACTCAGTGACTGTTTTCAGAACCTTCAAAACTGGATGACCCTGAACTTTTTTTTTTCCCAATTGAATTCGGACAAATTAGAAGTCATTATTTTAGGTCCTCACACTATTATTCACCTAATCATGAGACATCTTGATCCTTCATCCACTAATATTACCACAGATTGTAAAAATCCTATTTTTTGACAGCAACCTAAGCCTAGACAAGCACATTAAATCAGCTGTGCAATCTTGCTTCCTTCAACTTAGAAAACTTTTCACTTGTTTAAGCCAGCAAAGTCTACAACCGGTCCAAAATGCTGCTGCCAGACAAATACCAAAAAGAGAGAATATATCACTCCTGTTTTAGCATCCCTCCATTGGCTCTCTGTGAAATTTAGGATTGATTTTTATCATTAATCACTCTCAAAGCACACAATGGCCTGGCACCTAGCTATATTGCTGAGCTTTTAACTCCATAGGAATCTTTTGGCTGTTCCACAGTCGAGGCAGAAGACCAAGGATGACAGGGCTTTTCAAGTCAGAGCCTCTAGAGTCTAGACTGTAGAACGACCTGCCTGCGGAGATCAGCCTTGCCAGCACTGTGTCCTCTTTTACATCACTTTTTTAGGATTGCTTATAATTCATTAGACTGTTTTTACTTTATTTGTGGCTCTGTATAAATGTGTCAGCTATATGCCATAAGGTAGATGTAAAATGAAATCCTCCGATACAGTGTGCTGTAGTGTTTGGTGACAGCATCCTTCATCTTTGTGATTCCCAAGGTTTTGAGGTGATTAACATTTTGCCATAAAACTTGTGGGAATAAAAGGGGGTAGAATACTTACTAGGCCCTCTCTCCAACTTGACAGTAAATAAATACAGAGCCCTCAGGAAGATGAGACATCTCCCCTCTTACAACTGGCTCGGCTGAAATGGAAAAGGAAAAGTTGTTAAATTTTGACTGGACTGAATAGTATGAAATATTAAAGTTTTTATAGGTAACAACAACGCACACATCTCACTTGTTTAAAAACCCAGAAACAGCCACGTTTGTTCAGATTACATGACCAAATCTTTCAATCAAGTATTTCAATCAAGTCTGCTCCGAATGTAGGTAGGCTCAACAACACATTTGCAGTAATACAATGACAACTTACCTTTGACACAGTCTGGACACCAGCTCTTTCCTTGTGCGTCTTTATCACCAGAGAAATATGCAAAAATATCCTTTCCTTTTCTGTCAGACACAGCTTGACAGAATTCATCATAGCCACGAACGTTTACTTCTTCGTAATGGGACATTATCTAGATCGAGTTAATTTGAAAATACACAGACGTCAAAACGTTCAACTGAGCAAGGTACTGATCAAGGTAGGCGCAAATATTGCCTGATCTCTCTGAACACTGATGTCTGGTAAATATACTCAAGTCTCCAATCTGACAGGCTAGCACTTCCTGTCTGTGTAGGGGTTCTTAAAGCGACAGTGCAGCTGCATGGTTTTAATTGTCACAAAAATAATGTCAGTATTGAACAGTCATGTAGAGTTGTGACTACCTTATAAGTAATTGATACCACAACTATTTCTAAAGAGTGACAAGTTACATACGCTACTTTAAGGTCACTACGGTAATGCGATTACGGTAATGTTTGACTTCTCTGACGATCCGTACTTATTAAAAAACTGCTTCCTTTTATTTCAGAAGGCGGCGTACTGTTGTTGTCATGGCGGCGTTTTAAACACTGAACTAGCTTGGTCACAAAATGACTAAGTTAATACTTCACTACATTTTAATTTACCTTAAATTAGCAAGGATGTATTCATAGCTAATGTGTAAACACTATCTAAACGGAAAACACAATGTAGCCCAAGTCGAGAAAATCAGGTCATCAATGTTTTGGATTAACTTAAGTTCATCTGCGTTGCTAGCTAACGTTGGTTTAGCTAAGTAGCATTTGTTGCCGTTTGCCGTTAGCAAAAGTCAGTGTTTTGGAGAATAACTCTCTAACCGATTAACATTTGATATATGTGCTAATTATTTGCTAGTTTGAAAGAACTGGTTCGGTTGTTTTTGCAATGTTGACCGCACAGTTCCCACAGAGGGATCTCACAAGTTCCCAAGGCCAGCAAAGTCAAAGGAAAGACTGGGTCGTTTTAGGTTCAAACCGTAACATTCACAGCCGCGACGATGTGACTACTGGACTGTCTCACACCAAGGTAAAGAAAGAAGTAAGCTAGTTAACGCTTGTCTGTCCAGCAGTATCTTTCGTCCAAATAATGTTTGCTAACCTCCTATCCAATGGGGTAGGTATCTACATGGTAGACTTTAAAACAGACTAATTCGTTTGTGGGTGTTTCATCGACAACACTAAATTTGATGTGATGTGAGTAGTTATTTAAAGCAAGATTGGCTGTCATAATGACTGCTCATGCTGCTTACAACATTATAACAGTGGCATCTTATACACCACAGTTATTATTCAATGAAGTCATGCCTGCAAGTGCCTGCAATCGTCCCACCCGTGTTGGCCCACCAGCCCCCATTGTGATTGAGAAGCTCATGCCACGGTTAGAGGAGCAGGAGCATATGGACAGCACCAGGAGCTCCATAAGTTTTTCTGTTCTTTCTGAGGAGCGGCTGCTGGCTGCAGTTAGGCTGGCCAAGCGAGATCTGAGGCGGAGGCGCCATGAGTCAAAATCCCTTGTGAAACCTCCACAAGGAAACTCCCCCCTTGATTCAAGTAATGTGGACCTGCTGCAGGTAATTGGTGTTTGATTACTTCCTTGTCAGCTACTTCAGCCATATTATGACATTCATTCCTGACCAAACAAATTCTGATTCTCATTTAGTTCCATCAGTCATCCAAGTGAGTCTTATCCCCTTTCTAAAACAGATGGCAGCCACTATCGAGATAAAACCAAAAGCCTCCAGTCCGAGCAAGAAGGTGGCCCGACCTGGAGCCAAACTATTAGTGCACTCCCCCCAGAAGCGCTCTATTTCCCCCAGCCCTGAGGATGGCCAATCACCCCCAACCAGAGACCCTGGCCCAATGCAGTTGGCCAGAGGCCAGCGGCTTCAGTTAAACCAGGAGATCTGTAAACTGCAAAATGAGCTAGGGGTCTACATCCAGAAAATAGAAAAGCTGGCTAACAGAGGTAATCCACAAAAGCAGCTTTGATGCAGCAAATCTCTACTTGTGAGCTATTAGTTAAGTGTCGTGTTTATTATGTTAACATGGTAATGCTAAGTTTTACAAAGTTATCATAACACTGACACACACCATCAACACCACCACAAATGGCAACCATTTCTTATGGTTGTACTGTCCTTTATACACTGCATGGATTATGAGGAGATGGGGTTTGAACAACAGGGCAGAAAATGGAGGAGCCTTTGGAGCCTGATGAGCAACACAGGATGGAGAGTCGCAGGCAGAAGCAGGCAGCCCGCTCAGCACGCATCATCTATGTTCTCCAACAACAGGTATTTCAATCTGTGCGAAATGCAATCAAAAAATAAACCTTCACTAACTTGTTTCACTATAGCTACATACACTATTCTACTGAATTGTTATTCAATAGGTAAAAGAAATCCAAGAAGATATAGAGAAGCTACGTTACCAAAAAATTTGGGACACCAAAAAGGTATATCTTCAATATAATTACCACCTTCACTGATAAGCCAAAGTCTTTGCTTATTTCTGTTTTGCTCAATGGCAAAAATATTTACTCACTGCTCGTCTCATAGTCCAGGGCAATGGACAGGCTTGCAGCTGCCCATCGTGGGGCAGTTAGGGCCTTGCAGGTCTTCATCCATCAGTTTTCGGATCCATCTGAGGGCAGGGTGCCTCCTCATTACAAACAGCTGGGCCAGCTGATCCGCCAGCTCTCTTTGTGCTCAGCTAAGGTAGAGGTGGACCAGGGTTCAGCTGTGCCTGAGACTGCCCTGGACATCCTGCAGAAGCTAGAGGTCAGGAGCTCACCCCATAGTACAGAGCATAATTTTTAAGAATGCTTAGTTTTATGAGACATGGTTTATTTATTTTCTTAGTACAATAAACTGAGAAAAATATTCACTTGATTAATTCAATTAATAAACCCCCCATTAAGACCATTATAAGACCCATGCTGCTGCATATGCAGCTCATTTTGCTTAGTGATTGTTTAGTCTGTCATGTTTTTAATTTTATTCTTCTTAGGCCCTGGATTCTGCCCTCAGTAAGCAGGAGAGACCTCAGCAGAAGCAAGCCCAAGCATGCAGCTCCTCTCCTCAACGCAGGAAGTCTCCTGATCGCTGTCTGTCCCCTCCTTGTGCACCCAGAGGCCCCACCACCTCAGGTCGCAGAGGACCTCCCAAAGCTGCAGGACCTCCCAAAGCTGCAGGTCCTAAACGGAGCATCCGCGGTGAGCACTGAGCAGGTCTTTTCTGTTGCCTGCATGGGTTAGCATGTTTAAAAACATTTACTACTGCATAATGAGCTGTGGAAATTGTATTAACTTTATTTTAGTAATCATTTTCTGCTCTCTTTATTAGATTTTTATTGTCCTCATTGCATCAGTAACTGTTGTAATGTAGTTTCAAACCTCATAAAATGGGAGCAAACACAGGCTACTTTTGAGGCACTTTTCCTTCAAAGATATCCCACTAAAGGCAATGCCCTACGTACCACTAAAGCATCTGAAAACCTTTTATGAGAGTGAATTATACATATGCCTTTGGGTGAAACACAACCAATTAGTTTCCTATGTATATGGAAATCACTTGAGGGCTTTTGCGCAGTTGTTTGGGCCTCCCACTGTGCTTAAATCTCTGCACCTGGGTTGAAAATTGCTAAGGAGCCATGAGACAGTGATGCAAAAATGGGGACTGAAGCCTAGAGCTCTGGCCTTTGGTTCCCTGTAGCTTAGTTAGAGTGGTTAGCTACTGCTGGTTCCTATTGGGCTAAGAGACATCCTGTGAGAGGGATGTCACAACCAACGCTCAAAAAGAGTCAGCTGCACTCTAGATCTCCCTGGCAACAAATGCCCTTGTACCATTTACTAAGCCCTTGGGCCACTTATCTAGCAGTCAGTAGGGGTCCAACTGATTGTCAAGAGTGCTAGCTAATTGCCTTATTGGAAGTTTGTCTAGTTAGCGTGGAAGGCAGTATCCCCATAGGTTCCAACATGATTTACCAGTGTTTAGTAATGGCCAAGAAGAATATAGCTTGTTCTCAAACAATTCAATACTTTCTATTTATACAGCATCAAATCAGGTTAGATCAAATCAAATCAAGGGTATTGTCCCATGTTTTTGTCAGCAGGCAGGACAAGGGCTGCAAAGAACCCCAGAGGCACTTTAATCCAACCTATGGATCGCAGTGAGGTGCTCAGGGCTGGCCTAGAGGGTCTAGTCCAGCAGAGGGAGCTGAGAGAGATGCATGCAGGATCTGAGCACGACACCACTTGGAGAAAAGGAGGTGCTCTGCACTCTGAAAGGAGCAAGGTTGGTTGCATCATTCAAGCCAGAATTCAGTAGTAGTTGAATATATTTGAGTACTTTAAAACACACAAGGGGTGCTTTATTTATCATATCAGAGGCAATGTGTCCCTTTTTTGAGTCTTGCCAAATAAGTCAAACACACCACAGGTAACTAAAATATCTGTAAACCATTTTCAAGAGTAATTTTGCTCACATGTGGTTGTTGCTCAGCTACAATACATTGAAATCATGTTCATCTGAACCTCTTGCATTCAACTAGATCAGGTAGTCAAACAGGAATAATCAAATCCTATGTAGCAATGCAAAAATATTTGTATTAATTGTGTGTCATTAATGGATTTTCCATGTTCTTCAAGACAATTGAAAGCATGACATATGGAAACTAAACTAGTTTTAGGAGACATTTAATTAATGACATTTCACTGAATTAACTTTTAAAGCATTTAAAGCTTTTGGTTATCTAAAATAGTCACAAGGCCAAACAACTTCCATGTTCAGTAGATTCAGATGAGCAAGTTTCTTCTTTAAATGCATTTTTTTCATTTTATTTTTTTCTGTCTTAACCCATTTTTAATTTCAAACATTGTAAATCCATTATAAGAAAGAAAATTGTTTCAACATGCCAAACAAACAAGATGATTGCAACCTCAAGAATGTTACTTATTTGTGACCAAAGTTCTTTTGACAGCTGATAACATTAATAATATACTCGATTAGATTTGTCTTTCTTCCAGCAATAACTTTGTTAAAACTAAACCACTTCACCATGTCTGCATGCTTTATATAATGAGTTTATTTATTGAGTTGCAACCACACCATTTGCTGTTTGGAGGAGCAGGCTATTTGCGTGAACAAGCAGGAGTTCGTAATAAAGTGGCTGGTGAGTGTGTATATATAGTATCTAGTACATTCTATTTTTTTATATAGTGTAACCAGATGCGAGATGCAGGTTTCCAGCAGCCTACAGTCTCCTCTCGGCTCAGACTGACCCAGCTCCCTCAAAAAGAGCACTCTGTGCCCTGGATACCTACATCCCCTCACTCTCCTCCTCCACAACGGTGAGCCTTTTCTCAGTCTACTTACGCTGGGGACACTAGAAGACTTTTAAAATCCTGAATGATTTTGAAAATGCGTTGCATCAGACACACAATGATGGATTTCACAGATCTTTTTTTTTTTTTTTACTCTGTTGTACATATGCTTACAGGTAGGTAAAGACGGTGCATCACACACTTAACAATATAACTGAGATCATCCTGCTGACTCCTGATACGTCAGGACCTCTATTCTCACAGGAACTCATGCAAGCCAATGTGAGTAAAACTATGGCTGGAGAGACCCCGAGGGGGACTCTATATATTTCAGTAAAGCTGACATGTTTGATATGATCAGTCTGCAAGTTGATCAGGGTGGTTAAGATTGAATCTGTAAACTATTCACACTACCAGAGGACCTTGACTGGCCATCAGTCCCAAACAAGCCTCTGATTGGGGTTTCCTCTCCCAGTTGCTGGGATGGCCACATATGGTGTTAATTGGCCTGATAATCTTCTAGTATGTCCCCAGCCTTTCACCTCTGTCTCTCCCCCTCTATATTTTCCTTTTGCCCGATTCCCTGCCTTTTTTATGACTTGTTAATTGTGTGTATGTCTATATGTGCTGCCTTGTGTGTCTGTGCGTCTCATTCTCTCATTCCTTTGATATATATTTCACCAGATCCCCTCAAAGGAGGAGACCAGAGCCTCGATGTCTTTTCTCTCCTCTGAAGCCCTCACCAAGGCAGACGGTGGCCAGGGGGCTGGGAACAGAACAGCTCTTAAGCTCATACAAGAAGAAACAAGCCCAAAATGAAGCTTTAAGGTCAAGCACCCTCTAACAGCTCTCAAATTGATTTCAACCACTTCCACTAATCAAATCATTCAGAATGACCCATGGTTGTGTTTGCTTTTTTGGTTCAGAATGAGTCATTGTTGGATTTTTGTTAGTTTTCTGGGTGCTCCAAATTGCAGCCCATGTCTCTCTTGACAAATAGTAGAAAAGGATTGAATAGGAATATTAATGTGTTCTTACTGTAGTCACTGGGTCTTTCAAACCCCATGTCAGACCCCACTTGCTGAGAGCCACAGGCAATAATCTGATTCCAATTCCAAGTTAATTCTTTCCAATAAATCAAATATAGGTGCCTGCTAGATTCAGCCCATTTCCTTTTTAAGTGATTAATAGTTGGTCTGTTTTTAGTGCTCATAAAGACCCTGTTGATTGAGTGTTCCACATATTTCTCTGTTTAATCAAATCTTAATTACTGCAATTGTGCTCTCTAATTAATCAAGGGCCTGCAGCCTGATTTTAGAGATGAGGATTATACGTTATTTAAGTGAAATACTAATTGATCTCCCATTTTGTGTTGTGATGATTAATTGCATGGCACAGGCAAGCCTGGTTGGATAAGAAGACCATGCAGAGACTGAACAAGCTCAACCAGCTGAGTAAAGAAGAGGCAGAATGCATCCAGAGATTAAGGTAGTAACGTTATTACTAGTTCAACAGACCTCTTGGTCTCAACTGCAGCACAGCTACTGTGCGTACTGTATACGAACCAGTATGGAAGTGGATGGTGATAATGTTATATTAGTTGTAGAATAATGATCCAGCTACAAATGTACAAGTCTGATCAGCATATTTGAGATCTTGTAAAAACTTCCACATTTTCTAAGATAACCTCATATTTAGGTCATTATGTTGATTCTTAGCATTAAATAAACAAAAAACAAAACTGCAATTCAGCACTTAATGTAAAGAAATCTAAAAATGGCCCGGACAAGATTAATGGCATCTTAAAATATACTATAAATGCAATGCAGTAGAACAGAATAAAATATGAAATTATTTGTCACACAGTAACTACTATACGCAGTATGACAAGATAATTGAAAGACCAAGCAACAAAAAGGTGCTATATGAACAGACATGCCTAGAACCAAAAACAATTGACCGTGAAATGAAAATGGGCCTAAAATGTCTATTTGTACTACAACTGTTAGCAAGTGTCAGACATCGCAAGGTAGGTTTCTGGACCCCCCACCATCAACAGATTTTTTTTTTCTTTTTCTTTTCTTGCACTGCTCGGGTCGACTTCATCAAATAAATCCCTTATTACCATGCCCTGAGCAGATCTCAGCCAGAGTAGTCGTGAGTAATATGTCGGTGAAACAAGCCAGGTTGAATTCACTAAAATGTTCACCATGTCTGTCTCTGTACAGTGATGGGACTGTGACAGTTTTGGCCTTGTTTGATAGCAGAAAATGTTGAAATTTAAGCAATTATAGAGCCAGACAAATATACCAGGCTAGATGGTTAGATGAGTTATCATGAATGATCATGCATGAAAGCAGGAGTAGTCCAGAACTTTTCTCAGCAATGTGAGTGATTGTCAGCTTTATTGTTAAAGCTTAACAAATTTTTGGGTTTGGGTCCAAATAGTCGTGTCACCTTTTTCTTTAGTTGGAATGCTAACAACAGTTAACATTGATTTAACCTCTTTTGCTGACAATCATTGTAGGGTTAAAGCCTGGCTAATTTTTGAAGACCGGTTTAATCACCAAAATTTCAAGTGGTTTCGATCATTTTGACTGGGTCTGTGTGATTACAGTATCTCATTTTGCATTCTGCTGCAGAACTTATGACAACCTCCGTCCTGGTTCTGTTTTTGGGTTACAGGTCTGAAGTGGGCTCCCCAGCTCAGTGCACTGAGAGTGCTGAGCAGAGGGCCAGAGAGAGAATTCAGCCCCTGCTGGATGAAGCTGAGGTAGGTAGACAAGCTCAGCTTGACTGTCACTCATAGCGTAGCACCAGATTTTCCTTCCTTTTATATGTCTCCCGAAACAGGGGAAAAAAATCAATTTACCTAATTTGTTATTGAAAATCCATACATCAGGTATTTACCTTCATATTTTTCATCACAGTGAAATAAATAGTAATTTTCTGACTACCAGTCTCATTGTTTATGGGCTAAAAAGGAGCAATGCATGCATATCATGCACTGATAGTACTGAGCTTGTTTTTGTCTGTGTACTTCAACAGATTGGCGAGTCCAGGAACACGAACAGCTCCTCACTAAGGAACAGGCTATCTGAGCAGGTTGCACAGAGGGTGAGCTTTACAGCTGTTTCCAAAAAGTCACTGGACATAGCAGTGTTGGCTCTACTCTAACCATGAATTGGGTATCATGGTCATACTAAAACAAAAACAAATATTATGATTCTTTATTTTCTGCTCTCATTGTCATCCTCTGCAGGCAGCAGAGAGCGCTGAGCACCTGAGTGAGGCCCTTCTGGAAGATCTGTTGGAGGATGCGGCACTGGCAGCGTGGGCGGCTAAGACAGACAAACAGTTGGAGGGCATGGCCCAGTGTGGGCTCCAGGCCCCCACCCTGGAGAGTATGCTGCTGCGCATGGAGGAGATGCAGGTGAGAGCTGCTCTACAGAAAGGCTTACTGAATGGTCATGGCACATCCCAAAAGGTCACAGTTGGTTGGTTTGTTATTTACAGTGAGATGTTATTACAGCTTTCTTCTGGCAGATGCACGGATGCAGCATCTCACCCTGATGATGAGGTTCTGTCTGGCTGCAGTTTGTCATGTCTCACTATTGGCAGCTGGACAATATGTTGATAAAATGTGTCTCTCTCTTCTCCTGTGTGTCTGAGCAGAAGGATCAGGAAGAAGTGAGGAGACGATTTGCTACCATCACCTATTCAGACCCTCTTTACTGGGACCGACAGGACGCAGCAGGTTAGAACATGAATCACAGGATCTCCTTCAATGTATCTTCTGTAACAGCACAATCAATAAGAATCCTTCTCTGTGCTTATACTGGACGATTGATTTCGACCTGTTATTCCTTCATGTCACCTGCAGGTGGAGACAGTGTGACAGTTGATTGGGGAAACTGATTCTTGTCATTCTGACTCTATGCTCATCTTCTTTTTCTAACACACACACACACAACCATCTCTCCTCTTTCTCCTCCTCTCTCTCTGTCCTTCCCAGGACCCCAGTGCCATACTCCAGTCTCCAGGTCAGCCTCTCCTCAGCCAGTTAGGCTCTCAAGGCCTGTGCTGAGGCACAGCTCTACAGCTGATATTGTCGTAGAGAAACCTGTGGAGACTGCGTGAGTTACTATGTTTTTTCCCTTTTTTTGACTCAAGTCATTTCTATTTCTCACAATTTGCTGACCCTTCCTGTTAGCACTCACTTATCTGTTTCGTTTATTTGTTTATGTATATAAAATATGTATCTTATTGCACTTTTACTTTAGCACTGGTTATGCTCTTAGATGCTTGTTTGGGGAGGAGATGCAATTCAATTTTTTTTTTTAGTTCTCTTGCCTACCTACGTTGAATACCTGTTTTTTTTTTTTGGTCTGAGGGCCGAGCACCTCTATAAGAGTCAGGCTCTGTGTGTTTGTTTGTTTGTGCGCTCATGCTTAACGTATTTTACAATGCGCCATGTTTAAGGGAATTACGGTTTCGACCGCGCACACCCCCAAAGGCCCTGCATAAAAGAAATACAGTGTGTGCTCATACACCAAGCAGTACGGTAGAAGTCAAACAACCATCAACTAACTTGAGGCTGGTGCACTGTACCGCCACATACCAGGAAGTAGTGCGGTGATATTCTAACTGTACTGGATAAGTCAACACTTGAATTAAATTTTGTTCAGCGATTCTCTTAGTTACAACAAGACTGTTTCCTCAACATTTTGGTGTTAACAGGTGGAGTTTTTAAAGTCAATGTAGTTTCACTTACTCCAAACATGGATACCCCACCACCCTCCATCCCTCCACCTGAGCACCTAACACACTCATCAGAGTGTCCTCCAAATCCTAACTGATTACACATTACCAGTGTATGACACCATTTAACCATCAAGCTGAAACTCCAGATATTAAGATTCATTACCAGCTGCCATTGACCAAATCTGTATATATAACGTTATTTTTAAAAATAAAAAAGGGTGGACATAGTGTTTTTCTTTCACCTGCTTGGGTGAAACTGACAAGCGCCCGATGCATAAAACTATGAGACATATGTACACGGTCTTCAAATCATCAAATTTATAAAACCCTGTGTACACCTCAATCATCCTGAAATTGTGTGCACATGCATGAGCCTTATGACCATGCCCACAATTTACCATGAATGGATTCCAACACACCCCCAGTTATCCTGGTATGCATATAAATTTCCATGGTTATTTTAGTTTTGAGAAGATATGGCGAAAGCATTGGTGAAGAGTGTGAAGAAGCGAAACTTTGATCTTATTGTAAGGAATTAGGCTACGTAATCGGACTTACAATACAGCACTCGTTTGTGCTTTGTTACAATGTAGCCTAACAGATTCTGACTATGAAGACCCTGGTGCCTCCAACAAACAGGTTGAGGTTCCGGGGAGAGAAGCAAGTGTGCCATAGCCATTATGCACTGCTATATAGTGACGTTTTAACAAACTATGAATTGGTCACACGAGAAGGTGTAAGCTTATTCTTGCTCCCCAATAATGTACGATTTTGGTGACAAACCTATTTAGTCAAGGTATGAAATGAGTGCTTGTCGAAAAAAGGTTGTTAACCACTCACTATGTAATCATAGTGAACGTTTTCTAAGCTATAGACATCCTAACACAATGTAGTGAAAGAAAAAAGCGCTAAATAAAATGCCACCCATAATTTTACTACATGCGCAATTTCTTCTAAAAACATGAAATTGTTATATATAGATCCTTTATTTCAGTTAAGAAAGGGCTCATTTTGATTAAATAAACGTTCACAAACTTTCAAGCATGACTGTATGTCTGTGTCCAGTGAAATAGACAGCAACACCATCCAGAGGGAGTCATTCACTATTGGCTCAACTTGGAATCTAGAAAAGAAGAAAAGTAAAGTGGTTCATGCCTTTCAAAGGGTGCAGTTTTTTCCCATGATCTGTTCTTGTCCCATAATCGCTCTCCCACCGGGAGGCCTTGCTCCCTCCCACAAAAACGCTTGGTGGCTTCCCTAGCCAGGGCACAGTCTATTCCTGATTTCTGGCAGCACACTCCGCAGAGAGAGCCTTTCCTGCCCAGGGCTTTGGCTGCAGCTGCCGTACTGCTTAAATTAATGAGGAAAGTGGAAGGAAGAAGAAGAAAGAGGGAAGGAAAGGGAGGCAGCCAAAGACTTATGGTGGAAGGACTGTAAATTGTTGGCTAAGACAAGCCAGCATGAGATAGCCTCAAGAAGCGACATTAGCCAATTGAAGCCAGTCAGTCATGCAGTGCCCCAGGTCCAACTCTCTCAATATAAACCTTGCCCTGGGATCCCTTGTGCCTGTGACTCATTTCATACCCTGTTTGTCTTCTTTACGCATCCATCAACTAATGGCTCTATTTTTGTTGACAAACATAGCATAGGCAGTTGGAAGTCAACTATTTACTGAAGATGTTTTTTCCAGAGGTATCCAGCCTAGTCTCGAGTTAATTGGGACTACAGTCATTCAAGCTTTGCCTGCCAGCTTTCTCTGATGTTCCCTTATTGAAGAATGTACCGGTAGACCCAGGCAAAAAGTCTTTTTTTCCACAGTCTGCCAAATTACATGGTCCAGTGCAGATAGTATACTGTGGTGACTGGCCAGGAATTGCATTGTTTTTCAGGGTTTTTTTTATATAATAAAAAAGATTGAGGCCTGATCCAGCTATGTTGTGTCTGATGACCTCTGTCAATATTATGTCAATATTAAGTCTCTCTTCAGAAAGTGGAGTGTGTTAAGATGCACCTAGTTCATGTTCACTAATGAGACAGTAGATGTGGTGGTTGGGGGTAAATCGCTGAAATGTCCCACTCAATATGATGGCACAATTTTGTTTGTATTGACGTGTGTTAACCTGTGGAAAGTGCCTGCGTAATATTTTGTGTCTCTGAGATTGCGCTCCATTCAGTTATTGTTCTCAGTGTCATTTTAAAAATAATTACCATTGATTCCAATACATTGTCAACATTCGTCACCGCATCCCCACTCTCAATGAAGACCTTTAAGTGTTCAGGGGTTACCCTCCACTCTCTTGAGAGAATAAATCAGTCAAGTACTGAATGTGGAAAACAATATGGTGCCTTCATTGTTGAGGACATTTTTCCACCTATTTATTTCTCCATCTTTCTTAGTGTATCTGCTTGTGATTGTGTCTTTGTTTGTGTGTGGGCACACGCACATGTTCTGAGCATTTGTTTCAAAATGGCTAACCAATAAAGGTGATGCCAATAAAGGTTGCTCGTCATGGTCAGTGATTCTTAGTAAAGCAGAGGGTCTGTTGGGTGGTGTTTGTCCTACACTAGAGCTTCCTCTCCTTCCACCCTTACAACTTGATGTAAGCCAGTGTGCAATCTATTTGTCTATTTATACTGCAGTGCCAATCAAAAATGGCTGAGCAAAGACGAGACGCAATGTGCACCACATTTTTGATGCCATGTCACAGATGGTGTATCCCCTCATTCAGATAGCAGGTGACAAGATTGAGTTTCAAGAGTAGTCCTTCAGATAATTGTGGGATGTCACTTCTCACATTGGTTTCCATCTGCAAACTACCTTAGAAAAAATGAGCTGGAGTCCTCTACAGCAAAGGCTAAAATTGTATCAGCTTATATGCTCAAAATGACATATCTTGCTGTTGAAAACCCATCTAGCTTTAATGATAATGCCCCATGCCTCTTTGATGCTGCAGAGTAACCAATCAAAACACTCCACTTCATCAAGGGACCTAATGCTGCAGGTGAGAAAATATGTCATTTGATAAATGGTTCCATCTCAGTTATTCATGATTGCATCCAGCTTGAGCTCAGTCAAGATTCTTGTGTACCTACCATCAATTCAGATAATTAATACTTCATGCAGTGACCAGCACATACTGGGCTGTAACAAAGGGCAGACACCAGTAGTTATAGGGGGAGCAAAATGGCTCAAGTAAACTATACTCAATAACTGCATGTTAAACCAGAGTGATAAAGTAGGAATGATATCAGACATTTTATTTTAATGTATTACTGGTGAGGAAAGAGGAAACACAGATAAATCAGAATGGAGAATGATTGATAATGTTGATGAAATCTTGTTCCCTTACATTGTCATAGAGCAATCCAGCAAACAATAAAGCAACTTATAAGTTCTTTAGAGAGGAAAAGACAGCCCATAGATGGGGCAGGTGTTTGTATTGGGGCGGGATTGTCATAATCCCTCTGTCAGAGTTGATGTCTGTAGTGTTGTAGCAAAACGGTGATTAAGGCTGTGGGTTTGAAAAGGAAGAAAGTCATCACAGTTCCTGATGAGTGTGGAGAACTCATTATGTGTGTTGTCTCAACCCTGATTACCTCTGTTTACAACCCACACTGTTCAGTGTAGAGAGACATGGCAGGCCCTGCTTACAGCAGACAACAGTCATGTATTTGATCTTATGGAGCACACAGTCGCCTGCACCATGGAAAAAGCGTGTGACATTGGCATCTTATAACTTACGGAAGTAGACATCTCTCAGTATTCCTATCACTTGAGGCTTTCTTGATTGCATTGTTTGCTGATTGAGAAGCACAATGGCAGACTGTTATTGGTTATTTATTTCCTGGTTGTTTGAATGCTGTTAAAGTATGATGTGGAAGGCACATTGCTGGGAGAATGCAAGTTTCATAAATATTACTCTCAGCTGATTTATTAAAGATTTGAGTAGAGCAGTTTGCTCTCTCCCTTAATCTTATTTTAATGTTTCCAGGTGCACAGGCTTTTCTATTTGTCTCTGCTAAGGCTAGTGTCGCTTAATTTTGAGTTGTGCAGTCAACTATTGAGACAATGCAGGTTTCATCTTCGAAAACATCAGTGAAGCAGTAGATAAGATTTATGTATCCCTGGTAAGGCGCTCAGACACAGAACCCAGATTGTCCCCCTAGGCTAATGCTGACTGACCCACTACTGCTTCATCAGCAGGTCAAACGAATCGATGAGAAGATGAAAGCCCTACTCAGCCGCTCAGCTATATTCTGAGGCTTTAATGTATTTATTTTCCTGTCATTTCCCCCCTTCGGGGTCTCTGCTTCCTGCCTTGGTCTTGTCTGCGGTTGTTCTCTCAGGCCAAGCTTTTCAAACAAGCTGCAGCCCACGTTACACAGTAGATCACTTCTCGCTAGAATTGCAGCTGTGATGGCTTCCGCTCTCACATCCAATCGTGACCTTAAGTTCACAAGCATCCCATTGCCACCTTGATGGCTCAAGTCTCTTAGATTGTCTGGAATATAGAAGACTGCTGTGTACTCCATTACTGAGTAAAGAACAATATTGCAGTGATACATACCCTTCCCTCCACACTATTCCGCTTGCATCTGTTTCGTATCACATTGAGCTTTCCCATGTTCTTGAGAGCTCACCAGGGTTTCTGTGCCTCTGTAGCTTGAATCACCCCCTGCTTTCTCTGACTCAGCAGCAGCGCAGCCTGTGTCCCCTTTGATATATCACATATGGCACCATGCTTTGCCGGGTCCTCTGTTTCCCAGGCAATACACTGCTGGAGCTTTTGGAGAGGAGTGAGAAAACAAAGTTGAAAATCATTTGAAGCAATTCATGCAATATATAGCTGATGCTGCTCATCTGTTTTGGTTTGTGTTTTCCTTGAACTGTTCCTTGAACAGTAGGTGGGTGTGGAGATTTAGTCTACAGTCTAACTCATTGTCAATGTCAATCCTTGCTCACACACATCATACACACATTGAACACGCAGCCTCGGTAAATTGTTCACCACTAATGTTATATACAGCTGTTCCTGAGGGTGTCGTCATTGTCTTTCATTCCCCTTAGTGAGCTTCATGGGACATAAAAGTGAGAGAGAGTATCACTAATACTTCACTTCTGTTATGGGGACTTATTATCATTCACATCACCTTGTCCTTGCTCAAACCCATCAAATGTGAAAATAACTAATCCCCATAATTGGGTATGAACCAGCCTGCCATTTCCTTTCAGAAATTCAGTGGAATGGCAGGCTGGTTCATGCCCACATTTGAAATTGGTACAGAAAGCTTTGATGTCTTCTGATCCCTCCACTTTATAGAGAGAGAGGCCAATGGGGGGTGGTGAACTGTGCTATTACCACATTGGTCCCTAAATGTCCATCAGACTGTAAATCGAGTCATTGTGGATTGACAGTAGTATTGACAACACTGGCACTTACACATCTATGGCTACCGCCATGGTGTGCAGACCCCACAGTCAAAACAGAAACAAGTTCAGCTGAGGCTGGGGAGCACAATAGAGAGGCGCTTTGCTTTGGAAACTGCTGCAACACTAAATATAGCAACGAGAGTGCTGTTGCAAGAGCCAGGCTGATTTGTCCATGAAGAGAGGATTATAAACCCAGACCATGGCAATGCCCAGCTGAGCCCCTACTCACTCTGTGCAAGGGGCAGGCAAGATAGCGGACATCTACAGCAAGTGTGTATGGTTAACAGGGCCACAGTGCTGCCCTCCACTCTGCCTCCATTCTCAACAAATAACAGTTTGTTCCTACCCCATAGCCACAGCATTCAACAGCCCTTTACCCAATTGATGCAATGTGAATGGGGTGCGTAATGGTATTGAAAAGGTGTTGAAGGTCCACCTGTCTGACTCCTTGCATGAGCATCCTCTTCACTGTTTTCCTCAGACACAGTATTCTCTCTGAGAACAGCCTGACAGAGGAGGGATCCCAAGATGAACAGCTGTCCGGAAACAGATTCCCAGGCCCAGTGGAGAGGAGCAGGGGGACCCTTATTTCCGTGCCAGGCAGCATGCGGAGCAACATCCAGCAGTATAGGGAAGACTATGAGGCCTACCTCCGCCTTGTGGCTCATGAGGCCGTTGGCAACTTCAACCCCTGGGCCGTCACAGACAGGTGAAAGACTAACAGTGAAGGCAACATGAAGGCCAGTGAAGGTTTTCTAAGAGTTGATATCCACTCTGTTTGATAGCAATTGTGGTAAAACAACGCTAATAATAGATTACATACTTTTCAGCTCTCACAATGTTTTTGTGTCTTTGAGTTTGTCTTTTGAAAGTGTTTGCACTGCACATACTCCCATTTACATACTGCTTGTTTTTTGTGCCCAGAGCCACCTTGAGTCATATTTGCTATCTGGTTAGTTCCCGGATGAGACTTTGAGTAGGAGTTTGTTATTCACTTGGCTCAGGGCTACACAACACTTCGACAGACATAATGTGCACACTGAAGTGCTCGGTCTGCGAAGATCATGCAGAGCTTATGGTTTGTATGTGCATGTCTCTGGTGCCTCTTGTTCTTCTCTCCCACCCATACATTTACATACTTAACAGAATTCTTAAGTTGGTGCAATGCAGACTATTTCTTCCCTCTGTTCACTGTGAACATACTGAATGCATTTGTTTGATAGATTAAACTGTTCACACTGTCACACATTCTAAGAGATGGCAAAAATAATTGAACATTATTTTTTTTGTAAGCCAAATCCAAAACCTAGATTCATGTCTGTCTGTTTGAGATGTTTCTCTCTTCTTGCCACAAAGGTGTGTGGAAGTGTGAATTGCTTAAGAAATTGTTTTGCTGAAATTGAGAGCCTGAAACTGTTGCCCTGCTGCACCCATGGGATCTGACTGCTCGTGTCACTGCCTCATTATCAGTCCTACTTCTGTGGATCACTGAAGTTTTCAGGAGGTGGAACTGTTTTTGAATTTGGAAGAGGAGATTGTTTCATGAGAAGCCATCCAATTATCTCAGTGTTTTTGGGGAACGCACGCACGCACGCACGCACTGACTCAGTGTAGAAACTTGACTGTATGAAGAGATGGTACGAAGCAGGCAATCTTGCTGTGTAGCCCACCTACCACCGAGGAGATCCCTCGCTCACTGCTGGAGCTGTCTGACAACAGATCCGTCGCAGAATAGCAGAACGTCATCTTATTCAAAAAATAGAAAGACATACACACTTCAGCCTATTTTGGGTTCTTCTTGAATTTATGTGATGCATTTTTTAATACCGACAAAGCTTGGCAGTCAAAAGCAGGGCTAGGCAGATAATTCAGCAGTTGGATACACATCTTTTACTTACAGTTTTCCAGTAAATTAACATAGAATCATTGGTATATATAAACTAAAAGTTGATTTTGTTTTTGTTGGCTGGCTTTTCAGTATATTTGTTGTGTCCATCATGCAGAATATGAAGAGTCATTCAGTAAAGCTTGCAAGGCTAGCATAGTAATTCTACTGATTCCTACTAGCCATTAATTCTTCTTAATGGCTGTTAGCAATCCGAATTCTTCATATGTTCCACTCAGTAAAAAATGTGCAATAACACAAACATCAAATCTTTAAGTTGGTGTTGGTGCATCTAAACGGGATACCGCTATTTCGCTGCTTCAGCCTGTGTATCTGTTGACCCAAATAGTGATCAAAACAGTGGGATTTAGCTTGATGGAGCATCCAGCTCAGAAGTCTTTTGAGTCATTTTCCATCATTCTACAGCTCTCAAGGCAGGTAGCAATTTCAGTCAGTTTTTCATGTCCAATTTTACTATGAAAATCAATGGAGAAATTGGATGCCAAAAAGTCACTGAAATTGCACTTTCTGTATTTTTGCACGTAGTGACACAAGGCTGATTTTTATTTTCTTTGAAACCACATGGAGTGGACTCAAATGTGTTTGTTCCGTTCTGACATAGTCCATCCAACACCTTAAAATCCCATGAACTTCCATTAAGCTGTATTATTAAGGGATCTGGAATATAGAAATAGAAAAATATTTAAAACAAATTTTAAGGGAATAATAATTATCAAATAATAATAAGAAAAACCCCTTAGTTCAATCTAAAGATGACATCTGATAAACATATGAAACATTGAACAAAACATCACATTAATTCTCTTGCGTGTCACACTGTCTCACATCATGTGGTTTTCATTTGTTGTGATGCAAAACTGTTTTTTTATAAGCTAGACTGTGACTCCTAGTGTATTAAGGGGTGCATATGTTTATTCAACTTTCAGAAGAGATGTTTTAATGTGTGCTTTCCAATTCTCTTATTCCTTCCTGTTCCCCAGTCTGGCAGAGGAGCTACTGTCAGAGGCTCTGGCTGACGTGGCTGCCGAGTTCCAGGATGTCGTTGAGGAATATGCGGAGGCCATCTTCACCTCAGAGTTCCTTCAGCCGACCCAGTCACCACCTTCCTCAGTTCCACCATTGGTTAGCCATTAGGGTGATACATGGGTCATCATGGGCTTACTGTTAAAGGACAGATCCACCCTAAAACCCCTTAACACTGTTGAAAAAAAACAGCTGTTGGCGATGTACCTTGTATTTCTGTTTTGTTGTCTGGTGCTGTATTTTTATTATTCCTGTGAATAACTGGCCAAGCGTAGATGACGTACAATGCAGCTACAATGGAGTTTGAGAGAACGTTTTTCAGCTATCTAAAACATTAACAGTGAACGTCAGGTTTTGATGTCAGTCCCTCAGAATTAAAGAGGAGGAACTTCTTTCTAGACTCACCATCTTGCTCCAACGTTCAACAATCATATTGCATTTTGAGTAAAGGGCCGACGAGAAAAACTCTTATTGCTCTTATTATGCTGTTGCTATCGCTCTCTCCACCTACAAGTATAACAAACAGTTGAATGCAACAAGTTCACTCCTATTCTCTGGGGGTTGTCCAAAGTCATTCTGGGAAATGTAGGAAATCACTAGTTGAGGTAGAAGTAAACAAGGCAGGCTGAGGGAAAGTCAGTACAACAAAAGTAAATTACCACACTTTGCCACAAAATAACGGAATGCATTTGTCAACCGACTTCAATTACCGGGTATCCTTTAAAAAAATACCAGAATTTTTTTCAGCTTTCTACTATCAATCATTTCGTATGAGTAGATGTCACTTTTTTCAAATGGTGGATGTCATTTTGAAATGAAACTCTTCATATATGTGTGTATTTATTTTGTTTACGTAGAGGAGGTCTGAAAGAATGTTTTTTTTTTTTTTTTTTTTATTTGTTTTTTTTTATTGATTGCTACTTTGATGTGACAGCATATGACTATTTACATTTGGTCTGTAGAGTTTTAGAATGAAGCTGCAGGATACAACATTGCAGTAATGCACGAGGAGCACGCCGTTCCCATTTGGCAGATTTCTCTTTATGGTCCATCTGCATCTGTGATTGAATTCCAATGGGAAAGTTAGTTTAGATAAGCTTTGAGAGAACATTATGACATTACAGAGGATTATAAGATTACCTTCCCCCCCCTTGCACTTGGTATAAATCTCCCTGAGGATTACTCACACTTTCTATTTCCATGTTGGAATATGGAACTAAATTAATTGCATAGGCGACCTAACAATGTGCCGTAGGAAGCCGGGGCACCGTGCATTTATTAATGTGGGTGTTTGTGTTTTTTTTGTTTTTTTTTAAATCTATTGTCATGTTTCCTCTTTTGCTTTAACGACAAAATAAACACACCAAAATCTAAACACAGCAAACTGCTTTATTTTCCCTTGCCACTAAATGTTTTATCCCAGTAAGTTAAAACTGGTCTGAGGAAGAAAAGCATGGGAGAAGCAGTGTGTGTGTGGGCACTTCATCTCTTTATCCAAGTTTTGTAAGTATTTTTGTGATATGCATGTGCACTTTTTTCTATTTTACTTTACCATGGATCCGTACAATGTGTGCACTAGTGTATATACTGTTGCCATCAACCAGATGAGTCCCACATAATATTGGTGAATTAAGTGTATATCATCAGTGCACAACAGGGGGACTTCTAACAAATGTCTCAAGCCCTTGAGAGCAACATGAAAGCTACGCTGGCAGAGTAGAGGGGACACGTCCAGATGTTGCACTGGCCTGTGGGGGCTAGCCTTTGACAGGGGACATACAGTGACTGAAAGAATTAGCTCACTTTGAATCAGCTGCCCCTATTTTCTCTCCGGCTGTTGTCTGTGTGGGCGTCTGAATATGTGCAGGCTTTCACAGACTCAAGCACAAGACGGAAACAAATTTCCTCTTTGCATCCAAGACAAATAGAAATTTGAAGGCTCAGTGCACAGAGAGTGTTGCACTCTTAACACTATAGTACAGAATTGAGATTGTTCTGATACTTGGAAATGGGGGGGAAAAATGAAAAACTTGAAATGGTTCTTCTGTTTATACCCAAGAGCTAGTTTAAAATTGTTCATTGTTACAGTTCAGAATTGTGTTATTACTAGCCAGTTTTAGAAATGTGTCATGCTAACCCACAGACAAGCTAGGAGTTGTTGTTTTTGATTTCTGCCACTTCAACTACAGTTGAGACTATATGATCTACAAACCAGGGAACAGAGTGAAATCAATTCCTTGCTTTTTACCTTTTATATTTGCAAGTCTTTTTTATTTAAAAAGAATGTATGCCTTTGTGGACAGCAAACAGTTTCACGATGCTGAAATTTGATCAAACAGAATTTTAGTTCCTCAAGATGCTCCCCCTCTTGACAGCTTACATACGATCAGGTTAATACTCTGGTTCTCAGCAGCATTATCTCACTATCCATGTAGAAACGCACATTACTGTGAATTAATCAAAATTAGAACTGTTTTGCATCGTCTATTTTCTAATGGCCAGAGGGGCTCAACCTTACTGCCAGCCTGAGCCATTATCATTGCTAATTCATTGGCGTGGGCACAGATCATTGCGATATACTCAGTGATGCATTTGGGAGGCAATTTGCACATTTTCAGTTGATGCTTGGTAGTTGTACCAGATTGATATGGACTCTTATGGCTTTGAAAGAGGCTATTACATGTGTTACCCATTTACTTGGGATATTCTTGCCCTGTCTAAGTTAGAGTTGTAGATGATTTCATCTGAGACATAAAGGCTATAAAGGAAAATACTGGCATTGTTTACATTGTACATAGGACATTTCCCATTGCACGACTTTGGTGTATTGTGGAAGAAGTCCCTTTTCACTCAAATATTTTGAAAATTTTCTGTCAGGAGCCAGAAACACCTGGGACTGCAGGCATGCTAAGCAGTTTTAGACTGGTGTTTGCAATATTTGTCAAATGAAAGTCAGTTACAGCTTTGCTTTATGAAAAATGCTACTGGTCTCAAAACTATCTGCTTGTTATAAAGGTATTGTCTGAAACAAGCAAGGAAGCAATATCTCTGTAGAGAGCCACCTAACCTCACACTGATGGGTTATGAGCGATTGACAAGATTATCTGTCAACTCCAAAAGCTAGGTGGGTCTGAAGTAGAGGGGATACGATAGTTGTGTGAAAAATTCAACAACACGGATGTTTTCCATCATTTCTTATTGCTGTATAAGACACATAAAACAGCACGCTTCAACAATCAGACCAGGATGACCTTTTCTCCTCAGTACCACCACAGTACATCCACTTGAATCGCTACCATGGCTCATCAGCATTGCTACTGAACTTAGTGCAACTGTGTATTTGAAATGCTCATATCATGTAGATGATCATACACACTGCATACTGTAAACATTTCACTGGAAATTGTTTGCAATGTACCACACCTTCTACCATTACATGGGGAAAGTCTCTGCTCACGTTGCCGCTGCACCGTCTCCCATTCATGTGAGTTGCTGGGAACTAGGGTCAAAAGAAAGGAAACACTAACATCAAACACCAAAGTCTATTGTCATGGTAGGGCTAATTGTAGGGGAAGGGTTTTATTAGGTTTATTTAGGTTTTATACATAGGTCAGAAAAGGATAATGATAACAGCAATAGTATTTGATGCCATGTTAACCTTTGCTATCAACAAAGCATTTATTTAATGATTGTGTTTCACATGCATCACATGCATACTTTCCATGCCATGTTGTATTTAAGAAAGAAATGATCTCTCATTTCTCAGCAGAAAGACTGAAATATTAATAACCAATGACTATTAGTTTCAGCAAGAAAATGAAATGTCAACTTCAGCGGTATAAGACGGGTTGTGTGATGTGTCTGTGTGACAGAGTTAAGCAATTATCACAAAAATAATGCTTAGTTGTGCCAGTCCAAAGGCTCACTTAGGGCAAGAGTTGTTTTATATATATGCTGTGGCATATATATGAAGTATTGTAGATTTTGTGTAAATGTTTCTAAACTGTTGATTGTGCTTCTCCAGTTTGCTGAATAGGTTTTTGACTCAAGAAACAGCATCAGGACTGTACCTTATGTGCTAAAGCCAGTTTGCTGACTGCCAAGTTTTGTATTTTGTGACATTTTCATGACTCCCAGAATGCCTTACTTTGCTGTAACTAGGCTTGTCATCATCAGCAAAGCCCCACAGTGGTAGTCTAGCATCATAAACGTCCTTCCACAAGACTGATTTTCTGTGTGCCTGTGTAAATTATGTCTCAGGTTACTGTGAATTTGAGCTCCCTAAATGTTTACACTTGAAAGCATCATAATCATGTATCACGATTTCTTTTTCAATAAAATGTTTTTACTGAATCCTGGATGTTTGTGTGTTGTCAGGTACTGGGTAAAATCAGCCTGAGTCTCTTCTAAAAGTGAACAGTTCTGTAGCATTGCTCTAATGTCTTCGGTGGCATGGAGAGAGTGGTTCTGACGAAAGAACTTCACTTAATTCAATTAGCCTTTTTCGCTTGGATCCAGTCAGTGAAGCCATTTGTTGTAATCACTGCTATCTGTCTTGCTGTCTCCCTGGCCTTGGCGCTTTTTCTTTTGTAGTTTTTCTTCATAGGATCTCAGTTCAGTGTTGTGGGCCATAAGTGTATTGACCTTCATGACTAATACAAATAGGCTGTGTTCCTAGTTGAGTTTGGTAATATATAGCGTGACCGGCTCTCAGATTTCAGGGTGATGGTACGGCCACAGGTATTTTCCTCCATCAGTATTCACTCATTTGCACCACAGTGCCAAGTGATGCTTTGACTAGACCATCCTTATGGGACTGTGACCTCATATGTGGCCATGAGCAGAGGGATCAAACATAGGTGTTACATCATCATCACTTCATTCACACCAGTCTACAATGTCTAGCACAGGCACACAATGAGAAATTTACCTCTTAGCGTTAATCATGTTATAGAGGGGAAAGATACAGATTATCAGACCTGAAAGTAGAGGCTCCCTCCAGGTGAAGCCTCCTTCAGCTTAGACCAGATTCAGTTTAAAGGACTTAAGGCACTTGTGCAGGATTCCTGAGCTTGTTTTCTGTGCTAACCGCTGCAGCCTGTATATTTGTGAAATGGGGCTTATTTTGGTAGAGTGGCTTTATGCTGGGGCGTGAAGCATGACAGATTTTCTATTGTAGCTGGTTGACTGCACTGACTGACACTGATGGCACCTACTATATCCAATGATGGATGGATGACAGGGATGGTAGTCGTTGCCCTTCCTAATCTTCCTCTTCATAAGTCTTCCCCTCTCCAACACAGCCACATATAGTACATAC
>OOFE01020451.1:0-17851 GCA_900323365.1 Monocentris japonica | reverse complement strand
AGCCCATTCCTGTGAGGAAATCTAGCAACCTTTTGTCAAGCAAATTCTCACTTTTGCAATAGAATATACTACATCCTTATCCAACATTCCTAGCACGGTTTCTGTTAAAACACAAAAATAGTTAAGACTCACAGAAAGAATCCCAGCAAAGTAACAAGATAGGCGCCAGGGCTCATTCATTTGGAGTTGAGAGCTAAAGATAATTACAGATATAAAAAGCAAAAGATAAAAGAAAATAAAAAACAATCACTGCAATCACACATCTTCCCCAGCAACAACTCCACGCACTAGACAAGTGAAAGGGTTGTAAGGCGAAACAGTGAGCAGGAGGGTGAAAAGAGATGGAGAGACTTGGGATGGGGCTGTAGTGATGGGGCTGGGGCTTATTGGGGTGTGGATCATCTCCTCTCCTCCTCAAGGGGACTGAGAGCCTGACCTGTAGCTCTTGAAGCTGCCCAGTAGACTCTGGACCCCCTTCCTGACACGTCGTGCCACAGAGTCAGCAGGAGGAGTGGGCAGGCAGGAGCCTAAGCTAGGAGGACGTGCATCCAAACATTTCTGGTAGCGAAGCTATGGACAGAAAACACATAAACAGAATATATACATGAACAGAACATAAATACAGGCCTATAACAAACACTAGATAAAAGCCACAATACTGGATTCTATTTTCTATTCTATTTATGTGTCTTTCATCCCATGCATTTGTTTAGGTCTAGACTCACCATGCAGGCAGCCTGTACAGCTTCGCTCAAACTGGCAGCATTGGGTTCACACCAAAACATATGAATGATGAAATCCATGGGGCCCTCGGCCATGATGAAGGCAAACGCATGTACATCCTTCCCCACACCCATGAAAGACAGGAAACGCACCCTGCACTCTGACAGCACCTCCTCGGTCTGGGGTTAGAAATACAAATGATACAACTAGTAGGGTACGCAATGTTAAATGAGTTAAACATTTTTGTGTGATATGGCTTTCGGGACACTGCCATTGTCCATGTGGTGGGTGATATGGATAAAAAAAAAACAAAAAAAAAAAAAAAAACATTATTTTCAGACATTTTCATGATTCAAAATATGCATCCCAATAATTTGCTAAATTACAAGTTACTGAAATGTGCATCCCAACTGGACTATTGTACTGTTACCAGTTGGGATGTACATTTCACACAGGACAATATTCCATTTGCAGCCTGTAAATAAATTATAGGCCGACAAGAAATGTTTTTAAAAAAATTTGAGTTTATCAATCTTTCTTTTGATTTTATGGTTTTCATAAGGATCATGTCCGTTGCTAGGTAAAACATTAGCTCATTTGCTTTTCTTTTCAAATGGAGTGCTTCTCTTGAATGACTTGGCTAGCAGTGTCTGAATCGGTCCCTTTGGCTGTTAACAATACACTCCAGTGACATGCTTTACACTTTTAGCATGTTCTTTGGCATGCTTCCTTGGGAGATGACGCAACAGGTTTGTTATGTTGGCCCCTGATGAACCCATCTCATCTTTCCAAATTTTACAAATCCGAAACCCTTTCCAAATAACAACGGTGAGAACCTTGTTTGAATCAAATTCTTCCTCCACCGTCTCTCTGGCTGCACTATGTCCAGTTTCTTTGTTTACAAAAGTAGCTACAGTAGTTACAAAAGTATGTTAACTAATCTTACACCCATACAGTTAGTAACATGAGGTTTCCAACAATCAATCATAGTAAACACATATTCAATCTAGTTCTTTTTAAAGGACTACCATGCATGATACCATTGATTGAATGTAAATGTTAGGGATGGGATAGTAGGAAAGGTATGGAGTAAAAGTTGCATGAAAGCAGTAATATGCTACAGTGGAAGTTATGAATGAAAATTGCACATAGACACACAATGCCTACTATCTCCTTATGAAGGCAAATCATGATGAAACGTTAACTGGTGACAATGTCAGCTCACCATATCACCCACCCTAGCCTGGTCATGTCATGGTCAGTTTTGATTCCTTTACCTGTCTTGACAGTATTGTGAGGGTGGCTGGGGCGACATTAACAGAGACAGGAGTCCAGTCATGTTTATCTTTGCCATTCGTTGCCATCTCCAGCGCATCATTGACAATGTCCATACCTGGGAAGTGCAAAGGAGTGAAATAAACACACATACATAACACAATGAGTCAACTTAGGAGTTGCAAATAAAAATCATCATCACCATCATCATCATCATTATGATCACAAGAAGCACTGCAAAATTGTTCACTTAAACTGACATCTTTGAAGGCCTCATCTTACCCATGCAACCCTTACCTACTGGCTTGGCCACATGCTTATTACCAAGGTAATACACAAGGAAGCGCTGGAAGAGTTCATTTTTTGGAGCAGGAAACTCTGGTAAATGAGAAAGAAGGATTAAGTGCTGTATTTTTACACTTGGAATATTACAAACATGAAAAACACATGTGCCCCTAAAAGCATTGCTGTACCTTCAACAGGGATGCCCATAGGATTACAGGGGTCGGAGTTCAGCCTGCTCACCCCTGGTTTTGCTGCCTTTCTCTCTGTCATTATCTGAAGTTCGATTTAGTGAAAAAAATAAGGAAAATTAAGTAAGGTGTTCATGGCTGATGATGAATCAAGGCATTTTCATGAATACATGATCACACAAAACTACAAATGAACATTGGGGGCAAGCTGACCTTTGAGCACATCTCATGCAGGCTGGTGGCAATGTTCTTGGCAGGTGAGTCACAGCGGAAAACATGACACTTCAGGACTTGGGTCAGGTTGTCTCGAGCCACATAGGCAAAATCTCTGTAGGTGAAATCAAATGAACACAAGCCATATTCACATACAGTAGCATGAATATCAGCAGAAATTTGATATAAAAATATGCTTACAGGCACATCACAACACACATACTAGTACAGGTACCACAAGACAAAACATTTCACAAAACTTCATAATAATCATTGAAGTATACCTTTCCCTGTACATTGCAGAAAATGCAGCATGGAAGAAAAAACACCGTTGTTACAATACAGTGGCACACATTTAAAAAGGGAAAAATCAGGAGAAGTCAAGATTGTATTTTTGAGGAAGGTCTGTAATACTTCAAACAATCCAGGAGAGGGCAGCGGTTTACTAGGGATGGAGTATGGTGGGATTGCCAAGAGGAATGCCAAGCCTCTGCTAGTCTTAACACAAACTAGTCAGAATGACTACCACAGCTGACTAGGGATGGGTATTGTTAAGATTTTAACGGTACTACTACTCTTACCGATACTGCTTATCGATCCAGTACTTTAACGGTACTCTTATCGGTTCTTTTTGTTATTTTACATAACATACCTAACGTAGATGGGGCAACGAGAGATGAACTACGAGCTAGGCAGTCGAAAACTGTGCATTTCTCTGCCTGTATGTGATGCACTTTCGCTAGATGTTTCGACAGATTGCTCGTGTTTCCGCCCTTACAAAAGACTTGTTGCACTTGAGGCAACGAGCATTGCCAGCATCGACTCTAGTGAAGTGTAACCACACTTTTTGTTATGTAGCAATAATAAATAGGAAATCTATTTTTTTAATTTCTCCAGTACCGAGAGCAGAACTGATAACCTCGGAGCTTATCGATACTACGGTCTTTAATAATTTAGCCCGGGGGCCCGTTTAATACCGGGGTTTGGTACCCATCCCTACAGCTGGCAGTACATTACTTTTAATGGGAAAATAATCACTGGGTGCAAAGTCAACAGGATAATGGTAGAATGTTCAGAGGAACACTAGGATATTTTCCAAATGACTAATATTACTGGATGTACTGTGCTTAATATCTCCACTTAAGGTGTAAATTAACAATCAAGCAGCTTTTAATAGAACAGTCCTAAGCGAATGCTGTTTTCCTTTATTCATACCCAAGAAATTAGGAAGACATTTTTTTCTGGCAAACACATTTTTATGCACCTTTTCACTTTTGAGTTTTTGTTAAAACTCATTTAAAATGTGCTGCAATAGAGCGCCCTACAGAGAAAAATACTAAACTTCGAAATGTAAATTAAAACACCACAGGGGTCTTTTTTTTCATGAGTGGTTAATGATATGTACCCTTACATGCAACATACAGAAACGCACCTAGCCAAAACTGCTTCCTTAAATACAACGCAAAGCATTTATGAAGCATGGTGTGTTGAAAGCAAATTAAAAACACAAATCACATGCCTTGTCCTATGGACACTGACCTGCCGTTGTCTCTGCCAACACCCCACACACGGATGCTGGCGATCGGCTGAGCATGCAGCAGAGTCTGGCCCAGTGGGTCAATCAAGTTCATGGTGTCATTCTCCAGGACCATCAGCATATCCTTACCCTGTCAACAGACACACACTCTTATAAAGAGCAGTCTGGTTTAAGAACATCTTGCATGACAGAGTAATTTTTGGACTAGAAATAGGAAAAGCGCAGTAATACTCAAATATTCAAATCTTTACTATTTTAGGCAATTCTCTATCATTCTAATGTGATCGTAGCCAAGGAAACATCTCAGAGCAGCTTAAAACTAGTTGAACAGATAATTGCATCATCCTGATGCCACGTGAAATAATGGTTTGATATTTGTGTAATTGCCGACTTAACGGAGAACCTGGGAGGCAGCCGTCAGTCAACTTCCTGTGTGGTGCAGGGTAACCCTCACCTCTCCCCAGATACCAGCAGTGTCGTGAAGGTTGTGTTTGTGATAAGAGAGCTGCCTGATGCAGTTGTTGACAGCAACACTGCTCTTCCCCGGTGCCATGTCATCCTCAGACATCTCCACCCAGCCCAGGGAGCGCACTGCAAAACACTGGAATAGTACAAATAGGCCACACATTAACAGAAGCCATCACTGAACAGCAGGCAGAAAACAATCCAGTTAGGAAAAGGTGGAGAATATGAGGTGTGTTGACAGAAAGCAGAACCAGTGGACTACCCACTTCCTGTTGGAGTTGCCTGTTTCAGTCAATGATTCAGTGTTGGTGAATGTACCCAGGTTTTCCTTTACATTCATTTAGCTACGTTGGCTAAGACGTAAATGGAAAATTGTTTGCCTAGTGAGAAAAATGTAAATACAATGAAGATTCATCATGTGGCCTCATTGCTCAGCCTGACCAAAATATTTAACAGTTGCAATAACAGCACAACGGAACATATATCATTATATATATCTGAATGAGAGAGAGAAAATATCCATTCCATAATATCCAAAAATCAAAATTTTTAAGTGCAAAACAAACTGGAATGATGATCCTGAAATGGGTCCAGGAAGCAAAATTAATCTCACATCTACATAAACCTCAACAGGAAACACTGATTTACCTTAGTTTCTAAGTCTGTGCAGAGTGGAGCAAGCTTTTCCTCCTCCTCAGACTGGGCGCAATTGTAACTACAATGATAAAGAGAGCGATAGGATTAACATCTTAAAATATAAAAATGGCTTTAACAAGTGCCTTGGATGTAAGTAGCTTCACCACCACCTACTTCAGGTTGATGGATGCATAGCGTAGAGTTGCCCCTTCAAACTCCTTCAGGCTTTGGTCAGAGGCCACCTCTCCCTCCTGCAAAGAACACACATATGAGCAGAATAACAAATAGTGATGAGTTAGAAATGGGAATTTCAACTTGTTTCAGCTAGAAGATATCAACTAACTGACTTGACGAGTTCTCAAAGGTTTTTCATCATATGATGAGACATTTCACCGCTAACCCAGTGGGCCTGGCTAATGGAAAAAATATTACTCTTGTCAAGTGGGGGACCCACCACACATGTGCCTGTGACCCATTTTGGGGTATTGACCCACAAATTCAGAAGCACTGGACCAGTCTAATAATGGTGTGATGCCAAAACAGACATAATTGATAGCTGTGTGACATTAACTCACCATACACAGTGATGAGCAAGAGGATTTTGAGGGCTTGAAATGATTTAACCATAGAATGGCACAGATTAGTAGCCTGCAATTATTTGCAAAACTTATATTCAAAAACTGTTGAGAAAGAGAAGCTCACTAGGTAGTTCTCAGAGAACCCCATTTTCAAATGTCAATTTTATTTCTACCCCAGAACCCAGTAGGTTCTGAAATCAAAATATTTGGTAACCTTTTGAAGACAGAGAAACATAAAATTTCCGAGAAACATTAATATGTAGGATTATTGGCAGGTAAATGGGTTCAATTAGTTTAAGTGACTACTGAATTGTCACTGCTTGACACAGTAAATCTCCTTTGTTGAGTCAGATTATTTTTCTTTTGATTCCAGTGTAGCCATTTTGCATTATTCTTCTTCTTCAGCGAAAGGTCTTGGGCAGGAATTGAATGAATATGATCAAGATATAATCCAAAACAACTAAGATTTATGATTATTATTAATAGCCCCAAAATATGAACATATCTATCTATTTTTTCCATTTTAAATCAAGTAGGCTAATTTGTATTCTTGCTGAGACTTACCTTCCACAGCTCCCCATCACCAGCTCCTTCATCTGGGTTGGAAAGGTGAGTCCAAGAGTCCTAGAAAATTTAACAGAAGATATTATTGGCTACAGACATACATGCCAGCATTGCTATCCGAGCAAAATGTGTGTTAGACCTCACCTCAGGCTCCTCACAGGGTGTCGTCTCCAGGGACATACTGGAGGACATTATGGAGTCTCCCACTTTACCAAGTGGTGAAGGAGGCTCCCACTGTGTGGTGCCTGTAGGGATGTGCCAGTAGTAGGTGCCTGATGTGTCTCGCACTCGCATCCAACCTGAGGGCAGATCTGTGTCTGTCTCAAAGGCATTGGAATCCCAGAATGATTCTGTGAGGCAAAGAGTGAAGGAGGAGTTAAAACTGTACTCAACACCTGGCTGAAAAAGGATATGAATACCACTAAGTGAAACACAGCACGTTAGATTAAATAATGATGAGCAATACTCAAACACTAATGCAGTAACAAACTGACTGGCCTAAACATCAAATCCATGTACTTCTTCTCACCCCTGTTACCATTTGGAGAGCTGTCAGCTGTGATGTCCTGAGACAGCACTGGCCAGTTGGACTCTTCCTCACTTGGTGTTCCGTTCACATTGGAGAACAGGAGACAGGCATTCCTCCCCGCAATGCTACCCTCTCCCCGTGACTCCATGTCAGTTGGTTCCTCTGCCTCTTTCTCACCTCTAGTTACAACCGATGTCTCCTCATCTTCCTCTGATTTCTCATCCTTCTCTTTGTCATCTTCCTCCCTCTCTTTCTCTTCTGTAGCTTCCAGAGTGTCTATGAGTAGCGGCCCATTGAGGATGTTCTTGGAGTCTTCATCATTGAGGCCTGGGGTCATTGCTGTTTTGGGAGACTTGGTCTGCTCCTCATTTCCCTGTTGTTCTTCCTGAGTGGTGTTCTGGTGAGGAAACTCCTCCTTGTTCCCATTCTGGTTGATATTGCAATTGTGGTCCTGGTGGTTCTCCGCTACTTTCCGCAGCTGGTTCTGGCCTTCCTTGCGCCATTTAGCATTGTTGCCAGTGGACTCCTGGTCGCCCCAATGGCTGCTGTCATTCAGTTTGTTCTTCAGCTCATCATCTTGCTTTTGTTTATTTACTACATATGACATATCATCATCATGGCCACCCATGGTAACGTTACCATTCAACAGTTCTGTTGGAGAGAGAGGTTGAGATTTGTTAGCTTTAGCTGCCTAGCTAGCCGGCAGCGGAGTAATAATCGAAGATATACTGGCCTGTTTGAACGAATTCACAACAAAGTTAGAGGAATTACACTGGAATTAGCTGTTTGGTGATATTAAGTCAAGTCATAACTGCAACCAAACGCTAACGTTAGCTCGATGGCACAGTAGTTACCAGCAGCTCGTTAGCGACACTGAAGTCATTTTCTTATTCGCTTCTTCCGGTTCGCGAGTTACCGTAGTTACTTTCGGCCTCAAGTTTTCAGTACGAATAAGAAACGTACTTCTGCAGCTTCGTCTTGCATCTGCCAGCACGACCCTTTTCTGTATTCACACTGAGGTCAATATCAAGCGAGTCATGAGCAAAATCCATCGTAACAGAGTCAGTCAGATGGCCAATAACTAAAAACTGATTTTAAAAGCATACCTAGCGATAAAATTCAATGAAATAAATCGGATGTCTGCGCCTCAGTTAGAAATAACGGGCACCGTCCGCCATCATCATCGTCGTAGTCCGAGCTAATGTTAGCTCGCTAGCTAACGTGAGAATTCCTAGCAGGAAAGTCAAAGCGCTAGCGATGACAATGGTTTCTCTATTGACACAACCAGTAAAGAATATCAACTTACCCGTTCTGTCAAACCCCTTTTTTAAGATACGCTCGATTGTATTAACTACATATTTCCATAAATCGAGGAAGCTCGTTTCGTTTCTAGGTGGTGTTTGCTTGTCAGTGGGCTCGTCTAGTGATGGAGGATGAATCTGCGTCATAGATTCGTCACAGCCAGTGACCAACTGGTGCCAGTCCGGGACAGGAGCATCCTTCTGCCCTACTTCTGCTGACTTCCTACCTCTTGCCCTGATTACTGGATGTAGTGCTAAGTGTGATCTCCACTTGATGATCGGCATAAGGCAAACAACCACTAATATAAACAAAATCTATTATATTTCCAGTAAAACGTTAATAATCTTATAACTTACAATAATGTCATTAGTTTTGTCAGCCTAAAATAAAACGTGAGTTTATACACAAACTTGATTTTATGTGGGTTTACCGTCCACTACATCCTTCACCAGCACTATTGGCTTGTCTCAAGTCTTTTCTTTAACACATGAAATACAATAATCAAATCTACACAGTTTAGACTCATTAATTTGAAAGACTTAAGATCTTGTTTTGTCTTTCCAAATTAACCAGTACGATATTCCTGCTATAAAATCACAATAGATTCTCACACATGTTGCTTGTCTTTTTCCTTTTAATATACTTATATATAAATACATACATTTGAATAAGACATGCTTGATTTTGGCTTACACCCCTGTAATTCAGCACAAATAAGCAAACTGGTGGAGGCACAGAAACAACCCCCCCACAAGACTCAAGAATTAAAAGTGTAAATAATCCAGAGGACCAAAACAATGGAAATAAGGCAGGAAACAAGGCGACAGTTTGCAGAATGTTAATGCTATCCCCTTAATGTTCATGTCACTTTCTGTTAAATGTCAGCAGCAGCTTTTGACATAGCCATAAAATCCAACCAAATTTAGAGGAACGGCAGCCCCCATGCTCAAGAACAAAACATTAACAAATAGAATAACTGTGCTTATGATGCCCATTAATAAATTACAGTCAGGGGTGGAGTAATCATTGCTGATACTGAAAAAATAGGTTATTACTTGCTGGATTACTCAACATAAAAAGACACTTGATTGGCAGATTATGGGCACAGATACTTTTACATGCCTTGAAATAATGGTTGATAATGCTCATAGTTGAACAGTATAGCTAACACCATTCAAAACATTGTTGGTATTTTGAAATACATCCTTGTAACTATAGATTTATGAGGTAAAATAATGAAAAAAAATTAAATCAGTTGGATTACAATAATACATTTGAGTAATCCATTGGATTACATTATTACAGTTTAAAAGAGGGAATTAATCTGCAATGGATTACATTTTGAAAGTAACCTTCCCATTTCTGATCTAATCAACACTGGCATTTCTGCTGCACCATGAAAACATTTTTTGTTTGCCTGTAAATCTACAGCTTCAGCAATTACAGAAGATACAAAATATGGAGCAATGCTTTAGACAGGTCAAGCTCAGAAAATAGCTTCCCACTGCACACATCACTAAGTGGCCAAGCTGAATGGCATGACGCCTTATAAGTATACTCATGGGCTCCACTTATTCATTTCCATGACAATGTTACATGTTTAAATGCTTGGTTTCATACAGTAGTCATAATTCTCCAATTGCTTACAATTTGTTGTTAATACAACAAACAGATAAACATTTTCACAAGACAACCTTTGGGTTCATACCACATGTTTTATTAAGAGCTTCCATTATAGGGAGCAGGTTGCTTACAGTGTGACTTTTAGATAGTGCGCCCCCTCCAGAGGTAAAATAAGGCTTGAAATCAAAGGAAGCAATGCGGCAGACTTGCATCCTGATCTCCACAGGTTATTCAGTCACAGACAGAAGATTGTACTTAGTCCACGTAATACAACTCAGAAGTTGGAACAGTCAATACTTAGCTCCTGCTTAGACATGATGCATCAGTGTCAAAGATGAACGTACTAATAAAAATTTGTCTTGATAACTCAAGGAAAAAAACGCACAAACAAAATCATAAGAATAAAATAAGTGACTGCTGCTGGATTCATTTCAGAAGCAGAAGCTACAGTGGCGTTGAGTGCAGCGGTACAGTAAGAGTTTAAGGCAATACTGGTAAGCACCACACCACCATATCAGAATATCTGGGGTAAGATATCTGGCATTTCAAGGGGTTCATTCAAGGCGGGCAGAAGAGGTTTTTCACTTGTCTTGCATTTTTTCCAGAATTGGCACAATCATGTCAAATTTAGGCCTTTTTGCTGGGTCTTCGTTCATACATATCTTCATGAGCTTGCAGATGTGGGGCGAGATGCCAGGGGGGATAGTGGGTCTCAAACCCTCTAAGGAAACCTAAAGGCCAAACAGACAGACAGTAAGTAGGTGGTGTGGAAGGGACAAGGACAAAACATGCCTAAAATACAACAAGTAGTTGTTGTCAAATGAAGCTTTATTTTGATATTATCCATTAAACATATGAGTAGAAGTTAATTTTCTTAAGTGTTGTCTGCAAGGTTATGCTACTATGTTTGTTGCCCTAATCAGCAATAGCTCTACTAACCTTCATGCCTATCTCCATGTTGGATAGGTCAGCAAAGGGCACCTCTCTGGTCACTAACTCCCACAGCAGCACAGCAAAGCTCCACATGTCTGCTGACCGACGGTTGATCTCTTCAGGCTTCTTCTGCAGTGCTGGGCACCACAAAGAGAAACAAATTAAAGTTACACAGCATACAGAATTGGAGACAAAGGAAACAATTTATTTTGGGCATTGCCTCTTTCTGCCTTATACAAAAACCTCAACTCAGGTACAGTGAAGTACACACTGTAAGCCTTGATTTTTAAGTATTTTCTAATTTAAAAATATTATTTAACTACACACCAACTCTTTAATTATATCAGATGAACTGTCAGAACTACAGATTTTTTGTACATAGTATTCCCAGGTCATGGTGCTAAAAGTGTTTGGACATGAAAAGATTATATTTAATCAGGTAGCCATTTTTCAAGTATTCTTTCCATACACACAACTTGGAAATATTACGGTATGTTGATCCGGGTCACTTCTCTAACGTCATTATTGACAAATGTGTTTACATCCTTAACATTCAACATGGAGGAGGAAATGGTACTTGGTAATGCTTAGATGGACACAGGAGATTTCAGAAAGTGATCTCAGAAGTGTGTCGTAACCATAATTACCACAAAAGAGACCTGTAGGCATTTTGTCTGTGCTGCCTGTTGCTGTGGAAACAGAATGTCTCGTGGAGGGAGCTAAAAGACAAGGCTTAGATATGACATTTATCAATTCAGCTCACAATAACTAGGACTGAAATGAAAATTTGGTTCAATATATGAAGGTAATTTAAAAACATCTCTGCTTATTTTCACAGAGCAATTTACCCCCCTTCCACATGACAGCAAAATGCATTCTGTTTTACGTAAAATCATAGTGAAATGGGACAATTCATGATATGATGATTGAATAAATACACAATCAGAATGTTGTTCTACTGTTTCCCCCAAACATGTAACATTAGCTTGAAGAAATCAGCTGCAGATGACACTTGGCTCTGAATTACATAGTATGGAGTTCCCTGCATCCATCCTGTATTCATGCTTGAGTGTCTGAGGTTTCACCTGTCACTTTGAATACTTTTTTCATGAGTGATGCCTACCTTCAGGGGCTACCCATGCAGGTGAGTACATCCTGCCAGGACACTGGAAAGAGAACTTGACGTCTGACATGCTGATCCTGGCTGTCATGTCCTCATCTATCTGTAGACACATACAAATTAAGAGAATAGTCACTCTAAAATATAAAGGATATCACTTAAAAAGGAAAATCCACACTCAGATACTCTTACACTATTATATATCATCAATTTGTTATGTTCAATGAATTTCATTCCTTACTTTTGCCGTGTACCCACTTTCCCTCAACCTGCCTCGACTACTTCTACTTCAGTTAGTGATTTCCTACACTTTCCAGAATGCCTTACGACAATGCCCAACGTGCCTGAACTTGTTGCATTCAGTATGTGTAGGTGGAGAGACAGCAATAGTGATAGTGACAGCATAGTGAGTCCAGTCAAGAAAAAGAGTGCCTTGTGACTACATCGCATTATGATCTATTGAGGCATCTCTACAGTCTCTACGACAGATTTCTCCCTGTGTGATTGTTGAACACTGGTGCAAAATCTTGAGTCTAGAAAGAGTCATCTTTGATTCTGACGGGCTGACAACAAAATCTGAAGTTTACTGTTGAGACAGGGCTCATACACATTTTTGCTCATCAAATTCCATGCCTTTCCAAGACTATTCCATGACCAATATTTTTTCCACTGATCTGAATGTCCCAGGTTTTATTTCTGGCAACAACTATCACTTAGGATCAATACTATAAGTAAATTTCTGATTTGGGTTTTTATTACTCAAAAGGTAAGTGGATCAACAAGCAGCCAAGCTTGACATTAAACATTTCACTGGCTGGAGAAAAGATTAGCAACACATTTCCATGACATGTCCAAAACTTTATGCACATTTCATTTTCATATCCTTTCCTAGCCTGGAAAACACATTTTTGGAATTCCATCACTTTTCTAAGTTTTCCATGACCATAGGAACCCTGTACTTAATTGGATTTTTCGAACTCCATTTTAGTTGTCCTCTAATTATGTTGACATGTCCTGTCATCTACATGTGTTATTTTCATCAACCCGGCGGTCGTACTGGACCCTTTTTCATCGGTAACATATAATTTCCTTCGATATGTCAGTTATCATGTACAACAGTCATTGGGCATAATGATCCAGAACGCTGTGCTGAAACTGCATGTACAGTATGTCTTACCATAACACTCTTGCTGTTGAGATAGTGACGAGGGATCATGGGTTCAAGTGTGTGTAAGAAGGCCATTCCACAGGCAATATCCAGAGCAAACTTCACCGCCTGTGTCTGGTCCACCACAAAGTCTGATATCAGAATGAAGAACACAGAAAAACATTTCAGCCACTCTGAATTTCTCCAGACAACATGGTGACAATGAAATCGCTATTTATACAGAGTGATGACACTATAATGACAAACACTTAAAAGAGTGCAGCACAATAAATCACAAATCCCTGCAAATCACCAAAATCGGTGACATGTTAGGACTTTGCGACCAGAGGAGGAGTACTCACTGGTGCCCTCATGGAGTACGTTGTAGAGGGAGCCATAAGGCATCCAGTGTGTGATGATGATGGGGTGAGGGGCGGGAGGAGACTGACATGCTCCCAACATAGGTAGGACATTCGGGTGGGAAAATATCCTGAGATGGAGCCCCGGAAGGGCAGAGGAGAGAGGAAGACAGACAGACAGACAGAAAGAGGCAAACCCAGATAGGATTTGACATAAAACAGAGGCTTGTGTAAGGTGCAATCCCAAAAAACAGTTTTGGAATAACACAATGCAAACAGACAAATGAATGACTACAACAGCAGAGGACAAAGAGACCGTACAAAGCTGAGTACTAAATTACCTGAGTTTGGGGTATTCCTCATTGAAGTCTCTGCTCTTCCTTGTGGTCCAGTCACGAACCTTAAGCACTTTAACAACAACTTCATTTCCTTGCCAGCGTCCTTGCCACAGCTACAGAAGAGAATTGAATAAGTGACATTACTACAAAAATGTAGCATTTCCGTCAACAGTGTCAGCAGTTCTACAAGAATATTCACTACCACGAAACAATGAAATCAGAAATTCAGAAAAACATACCTCTCCAGACTGGTTCTCATTTATCTTAGCCAGGAGAGAGAGCTGTTTGTAGTCAATGCCTGCATGTTTGTTCAAAGTGCCATTGCCTGGAAACATAAGATTGAGACAGGCTTAAATGACAAGCTACAACTCTGACAAAAGCCCCATTATTCTTGTAGAATTGTGCATACCATTACGCACATTGGAGGAAAAACTGCTCAGTAGGCCACTATGGAACATTTTTTCCCCCCATTGATGCTGTGGACTGTCCCGTATTCAAACCAAGTGATGGAAACAATCCAGCTAATAAATGGGTTTACGTGTCTGTGGGACTTACGGGGCCGAGTTCTAGTGGTGCCTTTCCAGAATGTGTCCTTGAAGGGAACCTTAGTTAAGTTCTGCCCCAATTTCTCTGCCTTTTCTGAGTAGTGGAGACACAGAATACAATGAAAAAAATCAACAACTGGATAGATGAGAGGTAGACATTTGTAAGCCATCAAGGATGCAGTTAAAACTGTTAGTAGTAGCAGGCGGGCAGTGGGAATACCTCTGAGGATATCACGCAGGTGAGGTTTGGCTTTGTCCATGGGGGTTTCTCCATATTTGTTACAGATGCTCACCTGAGCTCCATTAGCCACAAGGTCCTGGGGAAGCACAGTATGGTATCAGTGAGATTACATCTGGATATCGTGGTAGGGATCACAAAGAAAGAGAAACATCCTGTGTAAGACCACCAGGGGGTGTACTAACCTCAGCCACTAGGTCTTGGCCCCAGAAGCAGGCATAATGCAATGGTGTGTTGCCGTGTTCATTGGCAGTGTTGGGGTCTGCTTTGCATTGGATCAGCTAAAAGATGGAGAAACACAGGATTACATGCAAAACAAGGCTGGTCAGATCTTGTTTGGGCTATACATAGAGATGGGTGTTAATGCTACCTAGGAAAACTATGGCGGCTTGTCTTGCCTGTGGCCACATACCAGAGGTATTGTGACATGCCTTATATTAAACTGAGCTGTGGCCAGCAGCAATTCAAAATGAGACACCCTAGAGCACAAGCCTCGCCCCTTTGGCATTCAATACTGTGGGCTACAACGACAGGTAAGATATCGGCTAGTATTTTTTTCAGAGAAGAATAGCATGCATACCTTTTGGCAATGCATATTATCTGACAAGTCTGACACAATTGAGATCATTTCTCAATTTCTGTTTGAACTACCACTGCTCCTTTTGTGAAACCTAATTTCAACAACAACCCAGCAAAAGTTCTGAAGAACCTAGTCTATATCTGTAATTGTCAGGACAGGTGTTGGAACATAGAAGCACAGACTTTTGGGGAGCAGCAGTAGCCTAGTGTAAAGTGAAAAATGGAAAATGTGGGTAGGGAAAGTGAACGCTACTGTTCAGTTGTCCTTGAGCAAGGCATTTAATCCCCAACTGCTCCAGTTGCTGAATGGTCAACAGTAGAAGACTGGTTGTATTTGGAAGCTCCCAGATGTGAATGTGTGAATTGTATGAATGTGAAGCAGGAGTGTGCTCAGTTGACTTTCCCCAGATGAATAAAAGTTAAAATTAAAATAAAACATTCTATTGATTATCCCCACTCTCAACAGCTTGAGTAATACAGCGAGTTTTACAGCCATACTTAAGTAACATCCATCAAAACATCAAATTTCCCAATCAGCACTGAGCATTCCCTTGTCTGTAAAATGACTAATCTGAGTACTGCAAGAACAGACAAGACTTTCCTATGTCTAGCAGTTGTTCAGTTAACATCACTTCAGGTTTTATAAGGAAAACTTAAATGGATACCAAAGCTGGATGATTAGTCATGTTTCATGGCAGGGAGGTAAACCTGGCCACCTTATTTAGACACTGGTAAATTAGGCTTTAAGACTGACAATGAACATTCAAAAAAATACAGAGAGAGACAAATAGTGAAATTGGTATCCATTTTCTTACCACACAAAAGGGAGGTTTATCAAAGAGCTTAAATGTACTTAAATGTCAAAATCTACCTATTGCATCACCGCTGTACCTATAACCACGGCGAAGGCCGCCATCTCAGATATTATTGCTAGAATAAGGATAAAGACTGCGCATTACCTACAGAATCAAAATACAGTCCAGATTTTTATTTAGTTGTATAGTATCTTGGAAAAGAAGTGCTGATTTGCAATCAGTTAGCAACTTGTGGCATTCTGCAGCTTACATCTTCATGTGACCTGACCAATGATTATAGATCTATAGTCCCTTTCTTCTAAGGTTGAAACATGAGCTACTGAGTGTTTACATGAACCCTACCTTGCCCACAATGTCGCGATGGCCATGGCTGGCAGCCAGGTGCAGAGGCGTGTCATCCCCACGGTTCATGACGTTAATGCGAGCCCCTCTCATGATGAGCATGTCCACCACACTGGAGCGACCCTCCCTGCATGCCCAGTGGAGAGGGCTGAAGCCATGGTCATCCCTAAAGGGAGAGAGCACAAGTCGCACAGTTGAGCAGGAAATTAAAACTTTTCCTAATTTCTAATACGCAACCTCAGCACAGTGGTTATCGTCATCAAGCTAAAAAGGTATTTTAACCATGCATTCACACTGCAAGCAACACAATCAACAAATCACCAGAAGTCCATTCACTCTGACCAGGGAAACTCAGCCAATGCAGTGTTTCAATTTTATAGATTTCTTTTTCTGTTTGTAGATGAATGTAGTACTTGGTAGTTAGCTATACTAACACATCCAAAAGATGTAATGTCATGAAAGGAAATATCAAGACAGCGAAAAAAATACATGATTTTCCTGTTCAGAAACTTTGTAGCTGCACAAGACCACTACACAGATGCAATCGGAGCCTCTCACACCACCCACAATCTGTCACAATAGAGCACCCCATCAACCAAGTTGCTCGCAGTGTGAAGGCAATGTAAAAGTCTAATTCCTCACTTGAGATCTTCCTCGAAAACAATGTTATGGTATACCCATCACAATTCAGTACTACAGACAACATATTCATTTAGGTGTTATAAGCAGAATATATCTGCTATGAGCTAATGGTTTGGCATCAATGACTGCACCTAATGCATGGATACGGACACTGAGTGCTTTTAAGGAAGCCTTCAAATAGTTCATAGGCCTTAAGTGGAACAGAAACGTAACTGCAATGACAACACTAAGTGGGGTTGGGCAATTTAGTGCTGTGAATCCCAGCTGTGGATGTATAATGGGTAACTTGTCGGATACAGCACTTCTGTTATCCTCTACTCTGAAAAAAAGAGTGAATAATGTATCTGGCATATACACCGATCAGCCATAACATTAAAACCACCTGTCTAATATTGTGTAGGTCCCCCTCGTGCCACCAAAACAGCTCTGATCCGTCGAGGCATGGACTCCACAAGACCTCTGAAGGTGTCCTGTGATATCTGGTACCAAGATGTTAGCAGCAGATCCTGTAAGTCCTGTAAGTTGCGAGGTGGGGCCTCCATGGATTGGACTTGTTTTTCCAGCACATCCAACAGATGCTCGATCGGATTGAGATCTGTCCACTGCGCTTTCGGTGGTAGACAGGGGTCAGCATGGGCACTGACAGGTCTGCGGCTACGCAGCCCCATATGCAGCAAGCTGCGATGCACTGTGTGTTCTGACATCTTTCTATCATAGCCAGCATTAACTTTTTCAGCAATTTGTGCTTCAGTAGCTCTTCTGTGGGATCGGACCAGACGGGCTAGCCTTCGCTCCCCACGCGCATCAGTGAGCCTTGGGCGCCCATGACTCTGACGCCGGTTCACCGGTTGTCCTTCCTTGGACCACTTTTGGTA
>OOFE01020448.1:0-11941 GCA_900323365.1 Monocentris japonica | reverse complement strand
AGAGAGGGAAGAGAACAGCTTGCAAATGCTGCAGATCATTTGTATATTTCTCAAGGTGTCAAGTCCCTATTGTGTTGTAGGTTGTGAATTGCTTGTAGTGGTTCCCAGTATGTGCTTTATTATTGGAGCAGAAAAACCATGTTGCATGCTGATAACTTTACTAGAGTGAAACCAACCTCCTGGGTCTCATCAGCCTAAATAATGTGGGGCCCCGCCCCGCCTAACTGAGACTGTGTAGATAACTGTTGCCAACTTAGTTCAATTCAGCCACTTTTAGTGACTTTATTTCTTAAAAGTGACGAGCAACAAATCAAGTGACTTTTCCTGACCATGGAGAACCACGTTAATGTGTCGATTCCCAAAGATTCCCAAAGCGTTTGGCAATAAATGCGTACGGCCTTGTGTAATCCAAAGAGGTGTGCTGATACACCGTGTAGCCCCGCCCACTTGGAATCCTGGCGTCGGGTACGTTCACTTCTCTGCCCGCAGGAAGTGACGACTTGAAATACAAACTGCCTCCTAAACAGCAGTGAGCCAGCGCCCCATCCAGAGAAGGCTGGACTCACCAATGTTACATCTTGATGGTGCACTTTTGGGGTATTGAAGTTCAGATTTTCCAGTTGCCTTTCGCTGCCATTTGGAGCTGCCAAGGTGCAGCTGGGGTTCAGTGTCTTGCTAGAGGGCCTGTTCTCAGGGTACATGGTTGTTGGAGACATTGGCTGTTTTGGGGATCAAACTTGTGATCTTCCAGTTGCAGGACAGTCTTTCAAACCACCAGGCCAACCAGCTACCAAAGCTGTTGACATTTCTGGTCACTTCACCAAAAGGCAACCAGGACTGTGCAACGATTGTACTTAGTGGTTGAAGGACAAAACGATGGATTTCACTGTCCTAGTCCGTCACAAAACCCAAGTTTTCTAAAAGAGTCTGTTTAATCCTTTTTTTTTTCATTGCAAAATGTCTTTATGATGCGTTTTATTGCATTTATACACTTCACCTGGCATTTATGGGAACTTTTACTGCACATCGCTTCAGCTGCCCCTCTCAAATAACCGAGCAAATTTGAACTCCTTCTGCAAGGCAATGGTCATTAAGTCACCAAATTAGTCCAAGGCTGTGGAAGAAAAAAAAACATGAAGACCCACTGTTCAGAGTGCGGTGACCTTTGAACTCCTTGACCAGTGCACACTTGAGCGAGTGTGTGTGTGACTGTGTGTGACAGCAAGGGGTTAACTAAAGAATGCATGAAGTCTGCTGGTACCTCAGATAATTGGGCCATTTGTTGCAAGGTCACCGAAGAGCAAACCCCCACCGACCATGTTAGCAGCCCTGGGATGATCAGAACATCAGAGTCCATCTTTTAGGTCTGCAAATGTGTATTAAAGTGGATTACGTTTTTTATTTTGGCTAAGCTTTCATTGCTGCACTGCACTTACCAGAGATCAGACAACAGTTTCTGTAGGTAGCGCTTTTTTCTTTGTCTGTTCAGCCATGGTGGCTATCGCTGCTCATGCTAACTACCCAGTTCTTCTTCTGTTTATTCCTAACACACCGGAAATATAAAACGCATCACTTCCTGTCTCCAGAGGATTTATCCCAGGAAAGACCTACACGACACCGGGTGTTTAGAACAGCAGATGGAAAAACTTTCATAAACTGGCTAGAAGCTGAATCACTGTTGTGTTATGTTATGGCAATCAGATGAGGAGAAAAACAACTTTCATTTATGTGAAAATGTCTTCCTTCATTTCATTGCAAATAATTCACCATGGGTTTACCGCATCAGGACAACTGATGTGGTGCAACCAACTAAGTGTCAGATTAGTTGACAATCATGGAAGAGTATACTAAAACGACTGTCAAAAACTCTGAATGCCCTGTTATTCATTCTCTTGTCTCATGTGGTAACACCCACCCATCTGGTGCTCCACGCTGGTTAAAACAAACTATTTTGACACTATTTGATCCAGATCTCACGATAATCCATGATAACTCTTTTTTTGAGGCCTATGTCTTTGTGTGTCAGTCACGAAATTCCCTCTGCCCAAAGAGGAAGTGCAAAAAAACAAGAAAGCCCGAGTGAAGCCTCGCTCTAATTGACTTTATGGCTGGCGCAAACACAAGCTGCCTGAGTTGAGAGTGTGTCAGCATTAGAGAGGTGAACACACACAATAGTCAGCCCACCTCCCAGCACACAGGAAGACTAGTTGATTGGGGGTCAACAAAGGGCAGAAAGAGACAAAACATTTACTTGTTTTGTTTTGTTGAATTCCAATTAATATTTTTTACACATGACATCCTATTTTGGTGCTACAGGCGAGATTCTTTCCAGGCTAGTCTTGGTTAATCTTTGTGGACATAAATAAACCAATCCATTCCTGACTTGTGCAGTTAAGTAAGATGCTGTAGATAAAAGTCTCCGCTGGATAACATGTAACATGTCCCTTTCACCCATTTCTTCACTCATTGCTTCCAACCTTCAACGCTGCCACACCAGTTTCCAGATGAGCAATTTGCAGTGAGTAAGGTTGTATGGTAGAAGTACAGGCAGCACGGTGTGTGCTAAGAGGTAAAACCATATCTGTGTAATACCATCACCCTGCACTTAAACAGAGACTGCAGTGAGACTCTTTCACTGATACCAAGTAAAAAGCATTTCGAACAAAACCTGTTGATCTCAGCAAAGTGAAATATTATAAGGTGACATGAGATGTGAAAGTTGTATGTCTTGAAAGAAATAGTTACATCAGAGAGACACAACAAGATAAAATGGCTATTTTTAAACTAAATCCTGTGCAGAGCTGCAGAAACAGACATCAGACGCTCTGATGCGATCAATAGGGGCCTATTCACTTCCCTTTGATTCAACAGGTTCATACATACTGTATGACCAGTTTTACAGTTTTCAAAATGTGATTTTTTTTGTGTCCTAGATTTCTGTAGCAGACATGTTTCTGTAAGACGCCTTTTCATGTTTTGGAGTTAATAATTCAGCACTTGGGTTATGGAAACTGTAACAATACCACCTTACCTCACGCCTCACGGTGGGGTGCTTGACTTTGTGCACTATTTGTGAGTTGTTTCAATGACTAGGACGGATTAACGTGTTTATTTTGTTGCTTTTTGTGAATAGAAAAGTCTCCATTTTACCAGTGCATTGTGTGTGAGGACTGAAAACGCCACCTTCATGTCAGATTCAAAACTTCATTCTTTGCTGGGATCATTTTAATTTAAACAACTAGCCTCAACCGTGATTCACCGCAAAGGAAAAGAGATTCTCAAAGCTCCCGAGAATTACAAGCGAGTACAGCCGGGCGAAAATCAAATCCCTCCATAAAGGTCCACAAAGAAATCTGCAAGGAATCGTGAGTTGTGTGCACGATGAACGCAGTAGTTCAGGGAAGCCGAGGAATCTTTAACACTGAGAGAGGGAGATGTAGCCTGGAGGCGCACAAGGAAGAACCTCTCTTTTAATGCATTGCACACGCTAGCTTTGGTGGTGTATTGTGCCAGTTTTCCACAGACACACACACACACACATACACACACACACACTGCAGGGATATAAATATTTCAGAGAGTTGTTGTTAGTTCCAGTCTGCTGGGCTGGACAACCCCGTAGCAAAAGAGCAAACAGCTTCTTGAGCAGAGAGTTCATGACCCATATAGACCAAATAAAGTCAATAAAGGCAATTTAGCATTATGATTTTATATTTCCTATCTGGAGGAAAGTGTTTTTGAGGGTAGAATCAAATTAATGGGAGGGGAAAGTTGCAGAGAACCGGATCAATATATATTTTGCACATGTACAGATTGGTTTCTTTCTGAAGTGAATTTGTTTCGCTGTTTCTTTATTCTGTCCTGAAAGTCGTTGTAATGACGATTGGCCTCAGTGACCTTTGACACCCATCAAATCAATTAGTCAGTACCTTCTTGACACCGGCTCTTCAATCACAAAGACTGAGACACTTAGCTTCAGGTGGTGATTATGTTCTATTAAAATAATAAAACACAGACATATTGTTTTGGAGTGTAATCTACTCCAAAAAGCTCATATATCAGTTTCAGAAAACAGTCAATCCCTGCAGTGCATCATTCAGTATCTCTGCTAAAGGATGCAGTCAATGCAATCACGATGCATAAAATGTATCATAGCAAGTCATTCAGTTATTTAGATCTCAAAATGAGTCTGATCTCAAATCTTATTTTCATGTGTTATTTTTTTTTAAAAGTGAAGTATTCAGCCAACACGGTGAGATGGCTCCACTCGCCTCCAACAAAGTTGGATTTGTTTGAGAATTTAGTTTTCTAGATTTAAGTGTCAATATCGAGAAGCAAGGCAGAATAAGACAATTCACCAGTATCAAGAAAATTACACTTGAATTGAGAAACTAATTGAAAGAAGTTGACTTACATTAATAAATTAGTTTTGAGAAAAATAAGATGTTAGATTAATTATTACGATGGATATATTTACAGTGCAGTCGAGTATCCAAACTATCGCTTTAAGGGACTTAACTATCCTTTAAAAAATAGCACAGTGTTTTAGTTTTGTGCTCTTGCTGGCAGAATACATCAAAAAGTGGAAATCTCATTTTGGTGCAAAACTCCTGACATATTTATTATGAAGCGTGTTCCATCTGAGGGAGGCTGTCTTGTGAAACACAACATCATTTTCTGCTTTCAGACATGGTTGCAGCTCCGCGGCCTTGAAACTGCCAAGTGTGCTCCCTCATTGTCCAGGGGGGTCACTCAGCTGAATCATGCAGTTTGCTTGTCTACTGGCTCGCTGTAACCCCGAGGATACTGCGCGGGAAAGGCTTGTCCGATCTGACGAAGAAAAAGAAAGTCTCTATTTACAAAAGGGCTTCGGGTTCTACGACTGTCAACATATTTTGAAAACTGACATGAGCGAGTAAAACAAACAAAAAAAAAAAATATTTCTTCCCGTCATGCTATAGTAGTCATTTGATAAGAACAATGGAGAAAATATCTAATGAAATATGAAACTGAAAGCGACTACATGCAAACATTCATACGTTCACAAATTAAACCCACAGTTTAAAGCACTATAACTCTATTGTGTCTTTGTGACATCACATAATGGAGGATACATGACATACAGTATCTGGAGCGTTCCCCTTATGTGCTTGTTCAAAGTTCAAAGCAAAGCACCGGCTTATTGATCGAGCGAGTGCCACACTGAATCACTTCAATGGATCCATATAGTCTATAAATGAATGGACACACTAATCAACCATGAGTGCCGCCGATGTACATGTCAAGTTTAATCTCGTTTCACACACCTTATCATCGCCCACAGTAACAGAAATTTATCATGCGTCTAAACTATACACACACTCACACATACGTGCACACACACAAACACACCATAAACACACACACACACACAAAGAAAACTTGGAGTGTCAGTGATGCCCCATCCTGTGATTGCAAATTAGTGCTTGCAGGCCTGTAGCTGCAGGTTTCCATGATTGCCAATTATGTTTTACTCAGCCACTATTCAGAGAGCGAGTGAAGTGATATTGCATGAGTTATCGCGGTCAGCATCCTCATTGTTCGTTATTACCACATTATCATTCTGGTCGGTGAAATATTGATTTGGCTTGTCATTGTTCAAAATACATTCCTATAATACGCCTCATGCTGTACGCTTTCAGTGTGGATTTCATGACGTTTGTTGTCGTGATACAGATAACATAAAATGTCATTTTATGAAGGCTTTTATCCAAAGACCCTTGTGGTACCATGAGTGTGCACGTTGTGAGCATGGGTGGTCCCAAAGGCAATGGAACCCTGAATGGAAAAACCCACTCTAAAACAATAGATATTTGCGAGGTAATTCACATTTCTTCCCATTTTGTTGTTTGGTGGTGTGTTTAAACGCCCATATGGCCACCGCTGATTGAAAGCAACAAGGGGGTTGTCGAAAGGCATTCTGGGAAATGCAACTGAAGTAGAAGTAAATTACAACACGTCATCACAAAATAACTCCTGGAATGCTTTGAACATCACAAACTGCTGATATAGATATATATATAGAGTATCCAAGGGTGGATTTTTCCTTTAGTGCTCTACACAGGACCATCATGTATGCACAAATACATATAAAGCTGTGCAGAAATGGACCTGCTGTAAAACATTACAAACTAGAAAGTGCAGTTTCCTTCATCACAAAAAAGTCAGAATCATCAGTAGTCTCTCGTTGGATCCATTTTAAAGGTCACGTCCCTTTGGCCGGTGCTGTTAGCGCAAACATACACAAACTTTACTTGTAGCACCAACTTTTCATCCCCAGCTTACTTGTTACTCCACACTGGATCAGCCAACATTGAGAGAAGAAGAGACACAAAACAGACAAGACATGGATCAGTCCCACTCAATTTTCAAAAACAAACCCCTCATCCCCCGGCCAAACCCAAATCACAAAAACGTGCGTGGCATTAATGCCAAAGTCAGGCTGAGAATATTTTTGAATACCATGGCGGCTCACAGTGACCCAGCCTCCTGAAGCCTGTGCCCTGGACCAGTTGGTATTTAGTCAGCACAAAGTGAGAAAATTGCTGCAATTATCTGAATCCGGCAGATTGGCGTGCGTGGCTGGGAATGGGTAAACGCATTGAGCACGGTGTAGAAATGGGATAAACAGCAACATGTGGCTTTGCAGCTTTCCTGTGGGGAGGAATGAGATGGTAACTCGGCTGCTGATGTTGGAATGGAAGGCTGTGTGTGTGTGTGTGTGTGTGTGTGTGTGTGTGTGTGAACATTGCTTCATTTTATGGCTTGTTCTTATTTTATAAAATGTACAATACAAAAAAATAGTGGTAATCTGCGAAATATTCATTTTTGATGTCGGGGCATCTTTGTCTCTCAGCCTCACTGTGGTGTTCCTCACTGTGGTGTTCCTCACTGTTCTTCCCAGAGGTCACCTGTCAGTCAAACAGTGTGTCCAGTACTGTGACGTCTTTCTCCTCGGATTTTCTGTTGATGGAGTTTGAGTTCCTGTAGGTGGCGCTCTTTTCTTTGTCTGTTCAGCCACGGTGGCCATCGCTGCTCACGCTAACTACCCAGTTCTTCTCATAATATAAAAAGTGCTCTAGCGCTTTTTAGCTGCTCGGGGTATCGGAGTAGCATAGAGCAACAGTAAATATACACATGCTGACACATCCAATCTCAGCTTCATCTAGCGTCTCATTGGGCTTAACTCTGTGCGTACAATCCTCACAGACTGGTCGTAAAGGTGCTAAAATAGGGGTAATATGTTCTCTTCGTTTAGCACCACCTAAGATTCTAGTTGCTTCATTCTGTACAAGCTGAAGGCAAGAGACTGACTTTTGGCTATGGTCCGTGTAAAGAGAGTTACAGTCGTCTAAATGATATAAATGACGCAATTAAAGCATGGATAACCTTCTCTAAGTGCACAGGGGATAAAAAACAACAACTTGATTTTTGCTATACTCCTCAACTGAAAGAAACAGGACTATACTATCTTTTTCAGTGGATCTTCACAAGTCAAATTCTTTCATTTGTTTCAAACAAACTGCTAGAAACGTAAAACGCATCACTTCCTGTCTCCAGAGGATTTTTCCCAGGAAAGACCTACCTGACACCGGCTGTTTAGAACAGCAGATAGAAAAGCTTTCATGAACTGGCTGGAGGTTGGATCACTGCTGTGCTATATGAATCTATTGGTCGGTGGCAAAAGGGACATTGTTTTATAGGAAAATGTTGCAGACTGTTACTTTAAAAACTTTTTGCACACATTTTTTCTCTGACAAGACAACAGACAAGATAGCACTGAGAGTACCAAAATGGGCAATTATCTTGTTAAGTAAGAAATGAAATATAAGAAGTAGACAGTCAAACAGCATCCCGTCTTTGCCGTGCTTATTTGGCAAGTAGCAGGCATTAGTAGATGAAGTATCATGTAAGGTCGATCAGTTTGTGATTACTCTGGAGGGCGGTTCGATATATGGATTTGTTTATCTCCTCACTGCATCCACAGGGAGCACCATCAGACTCCACCAGACTCCCCCCTCTGGATGGCAAGACAACAGGTTACAGATCAGACAACAGAAGGCTGAACACCAACCCCTACACATCTTCCAGAAAGAACGTGCTTGCAGAGCTCAGTAACTCAAGCCCTCGATGTCATTTTTACTGTTTTGGAAGTGGAATTGAATCTGATTTGTTATGGACAGCTGGTTAGTGTAGAGAAATGATTTAGTTTTCACCAATCAGCAGGATTAATTATTTTCTCATCTCCTAAAAAAATCACTATAATTTACTTTTAATATTCTGATAGGGGCTTATATATCATACTTTATGGTATTTTGTTCTATCTCCTATGATATTATAGTACCCATCTAAAATGTATTGCAGGATTACTATGGGGCCTAGTTCTTCTGTGTCGGTGAAATGTCTTATTGAAGAATTTATTCAGAAGTGTCTGTGCTGCAGGCAGTTCAACAAGAAACAAAGGCCTGGGAGGGTTGTAGTGGAGGGTAAACCCAGCGCAACTCAATTTACCCACAATTTTATCTGCGGAATAGAGGTTAACCGCCTTTTTAGGCTGACATAAATCTTACTAAGACATAGTATGCATCATCAAGCTAGTAAGTTTTATGAAGATATGGCTTTTAGGGGAAAAGGCAGAAATGAGAACTTTTCTGAAAAAAATAGTATTTGTGATTGGTTGTATTGGTGGTTGTTGCTGGTGTAAAAATCTACTCAATTAAAAAAAAAAGTATAACTCATTTAAAATGTACTCAGAGTAAAAGTTACTAAAAATCTTTCTCATGCGTTGCCGGACAGATTAGAGAGTTTAGCGAGAGTTAGAGAGTTCAAACTAAGAAAAAAATAGAAAATACAAGTAAAGCATGAACCAACACAACAATTTATTGTGTGATAGGATTATAGTAACTCAGTGATCTGTGATAAAATGAAGAATGCCCATTATTCAATACCATTGTTATACTGAAAAATCCTCTGCTACTAGATATCCAGCTAGCTAGCAAGGTTAGCAAACTAGCTAGCAACAACCAGGCAAACTCAAACCAATATCACTGTAGCGGGACGGGTGTTGAAAATGTGGTGAAACCGTTACTTCACTCCAAACATACTTAATTAAAAGCAAAATGACTTACTTCAAAAATACGCAAATAAATACACAAAAAAATACTGAATTACAGTAAGTACAGCAAATGTAACTTCAACCTGATGATCACTGGCTGGAGGTTAGCTTACCAAACAGTCGTGTATTGTCAGTTTGTTTATTTTTATTTTTTTATTTCTATTTTATGTATAAAAGACACCAGAATGCAGGAAGTAAGGTCTCTGAATGTTGACATTTTCAGATTTCAGTTTCAGTTATTACCCAAAGACGTAGTGTAATAACAGATCAATATCATAATGCATGATGCACATTACACCCTTTTCACACTATCCTAATGGCGCCACGAGGGTACAACTCCATTTCCCATAAGTCTTTGCGTCGCTCATTCGTGTGTGCTCTGCATGCAGTGGGGAGAAATGTAGAGTGTTTGGAGGCGGAGAGTCAGTCGGCTCGGTGTTGAGCTGTGTCGGGCAGCAGGAGGAGCCGACACCGACAGAAAAGACTAATTCAAACAAGGGGATGGACGATGTCGAAATGCGCAAATTTCGGCTTTGAAATGCTCGAATGGTTTATTTGAAGCACAGGGTTTTGATTTTGAGGAAAAAGGGTGTTGGACTACGGACACGGCAACCAAAAAGAAAAAACAAAACAAGGAGGAATCGGCAAGAGAGGTGAGAGGAAAACCGTTTGGAGCTCGTGAGCGACGTTTGAAACTGTATCGAAAATAAAGAGGAAACGCTCCACAATTGGTTTAATTGAAGTTTATGGAATAGTTGCATGGACTGCAGCAACGCGACAGCCCACATCCAACGCACGGGTTTGTGTTGGTTTTACGTGCATGCCATTATCGGCTAGTTTTCAGGGGGTTTTAAAAGCCCAAAGGTGTAAATTGTATCCCATCTGAACTGGGTGAGGTTTTTTTTTTTGGCCATACAAAAGACCCGTACTGCCTCGGTCACTGGGCTGAATCGTGTCGTTTGCTCTGCTTTATAGATCATTTGTCGCCCGCAGCTCAAACAAAAACTGACCCTTGGTATTTGTCATTTATTTTTTACTGCGTTGTGTTGAAGGCTGCGAGCGCCTTTTAGAAAATAAGAGCAAGGTGAAAACGCATCGCAGCCCGTGTTAAAACCTTGTTATTTGGCAGCGGTACAAAGTAAACCAGCAAGACGGTGCGGTTTCTTGCCTGGAGAGGCTGGGGGAATATTGCATTTGTTCCAATATTGCTTATTGTGGCAGTCAAAACACGGACGAAAGGTGATGTAGTGGTAAATAATGATGTGGCTAAAGTGTGACCTCAACCCGGTGACCATCAAAAGGCATCAACAATCAATTATACTTTCAAAAAAGCATTGATTTATGCCCTTTGCGCCCATTAGAAGCCCTATCCTCATGTAACTTCAGTCTGATGCTACTTGCATGTGCACTATGGATTTAGGTCCAGAAGGAAAGGTGGTTTTACCCTCCAGTACATCCCTGTAAATTACCCTGCAGGCGGAGGAAGGGGGTCCTCTCATTTGGACTTTCCTCCTGGTCAGGACGGATGTGGACTGTTTGCGATTTAAAGCCACATAGGAAGGAAGGGGGGAGTGTGTGTTAGTGGGCAGGCTAGAGAAGCTGGACGGACTCCTGCCAAGAATTTAGTTTCAGGCAGGGATGTAGGAATGGAGGGTAAACCCACCTAAAGTCAGATTCCCCACCTTTTTTTTTTTTTTAGGCTGACATCTTTATGATTCAGCGCATGCATCATAGTGAGTAGTGTCAGATGGAAGTTATCTGAGGATATGTTTGTTCTATTGGTCATATAACATGGTGGTTGTTTGATGATCACTGACTGCAGGGCATAGTTTACACACCTAGTCATTCAATATTCTGAGATTGCTAGTGGGGCATTTGGATGGAGGGTTAATGATGTTTTTGAGTTTTGTCCTAATCAAGCCTTTATTTACGTCTACTATTTTCCAGGGGAAGAGCCAGCTCTGCAATGTTATTGGAGAAACTGACTCTGCACTGGCAGTCTCTTCCGTGTTAATGTAATGGAAACGCGATTTGGTCACCTCTGTTAGCGTCTGAAATGCATCAGGGGAAATATATCAGCAACTCCCACGACTAATTGTATCAAGCAGCGGTTTAAGTTTGCCAGTGGATGCACTCAAGAGCCGGGTGCCCTGCCATGCCCAACGCCATGCTGAAGCAACGCAGTCATAATAACAAGGAGCACTCAGTTCAACCAATGAGAAAGCCGTGGAAAAAGTTGGTGGAAAATCTACGTTTTAGGCCTCAATTTTGATTTCCCTTTTTTATTTTGACCTAGATATTCTGCAACGCACCATAGCACGGCTGCTTTGCTTGCCACTTCTGCAGCTCTCTCTCTCTCTACTTTTAGAAGACCTAAGTTGCATTCTGGCTTCTTAACATAAATACCAAGGACAGCTAAACTGCAATCTGCTTTCCAAGAGGCACGTTTGGAGCCAACATAATGGATGTTCGAATTTACAAGCCAGCCTTTGTTGGAGTTGAAAATGCAAGGGGCAGAATGAGGGGACCCCTATGAGGAGGGATAGCTGGAACAGCAGCACTAGATCAAAATGGCCCAAACCAGTTTGCTGCAGGGGAAGCGCTTTTACTGCAGGGAGTGGGTCTTCCACAAGATCCAGCATTGCCTCCAGGAGAAAACCAACGGTCTGAGTGGGGTGATCAGCACTCCCAGCAAGCAGCCCCCGTTGGCTCCCGGTGGGGGTGTGTCCAACCCCGGTGGCTCGACAGCGGGCTCTGCAAAGGCGGGTACAGCCTGGGGGGTGTTGC
>OOFE01020445.1:0-24075 GCA_900323365.1 Monocentris japonica | reverse complement strand
AATGCCACAGCCTACCTGAGTATTGTTGCTGACCATGTCCATCCCTTTATGACCACAGTGTACCCATCTTCTGATGGCTACTTCCAGCAGGATAATGCACCATGTCACAAAGCTCAAATCATCTCAAACTGGTTTCTTGAACATGACAATGAGTTCACTGTACTCCAATGGCCTCCACAGTCACCAGATCTCAATCCAATAGAGCACCTTTGGGATGTGGTGGAACGGGAGATTCGCATCATGGATGTGCAGCCGACAAATCTGCAGCAACTGCGTGATGCTATCATGTCATATATGGACCAAAATCTCTGAGGAATGTTTCCAACACCTTGTTGAAAGTATGCCACGAAGAATTAAGGCAGTTCTGAAGGCAAAAGGGGGTCCAACCCGGTACTACCAAGGTGTACCTAATAAAGTGGCCGGTGAGTGTAGGTAAAAATGGAACAACTTACACAGAACATTGTCAACTTCATTGCAAATTATGTAAGTATCATTTCTGTGCAAAAACCAATAAAGAGATTTTGGGAAAAAAAGAAATGGAGCAACTGGATGTATCGTCGCCATAAGGGTGCGTTGGCAGGATCAGGCGATGTGCAGAAACAAAACATATAAGCTACCCAACAGGCATTTGATTTATTTTAATATCAGCCAAGCAAATATTTCAGTTTATTGTTTAATCTTCTTAACGCTGCCAATTGAATTAACAGTGGGACGAGACCGCACTTGGCCAGTAGTTGGACAAAAAGCCTAGCCTCGCATAGGAGGGTAAAGGCTGTGGGCGGGGCCAGCAGCAACACAACCTCAGCTGTGTCAAGCTAACAAGAGACAGCCAGAAAAGGACCAAAAATACACCAACGTTCTTTCAAAATAAAAGCATTTGTCACGAATAATAAAGATTACGACTATGTGTTCACACTAGTCCGCTTTTCTCTAACTGTTGCTGCATTTCTTACGTTACAGTCAATGGGGAGCAGCTGCAAGGTGGACAGAAAGCAGCTGTTTTGGAAAGCTGTGTGGCTGGCTGATTTTAAAAGGCAGAGCGTTGTGTGAAAGTTGTGAGCCAACCTATTTCAACGAAGAGGAGGCAGGGTTTCAACAACAACCAGAATCTAAATGGAGAAAGTGTTGGTAGTAGATGTTAGTGAATTCCCACAAATTTGACAATATGGATTATGCGTGTTATAATAGTTTCTGGAAAGTGTTTGAGAGTTGTACCTGACTGCAGCTAGTTGCTATGTTTATAAGTAGGTCATACTTAAATACATTGTTCTTGAAGTATAATTTATAGTGTTAATAAATGCTTAAATATTAAATATTATCAATTTAATTATTTTGTTAAAATTACTAAATAAGTTAAAACAAACTACATGACACTGTTGTTTTTCATCATTATTATTATTATTGATAATAAAATTGACATAGCTACTTTGACACACCCAGTATATTATTTATTTTCACTCTGTACTAGCCTATTCAAAACAAGTTGTAACTTACGTTCGTCAATAATTGTTTTACTGTGAAAATATCGCCCGGAAAGTACATTGTGTATGCTGGCTGGCTTGACACTAGTCACACTTTCTGTCCCCGATCCCTCCCTGGGGTGATGGCAAAGTTTCAGACTTGGAGGATGGGGAGAAGCTAGGATCTACCCAGTCCAGTCCATGTGCTCTGAGCGGCGGGAGTTAAGGATTTTTTGGCCGATTTCTGACAGCATCGTGATCATCATGAACTGAAAGAGTTGTCCTTTCCGACATAAAGAAAAAAAGAGAAAGAGTTGGGGACACGAGATGAACAGAGAAGGAGACAAGAGCGCAAAGAAGGCGCTCCGGTGCCAGAAACAACCCAAGGCGCAAACAGTCCAGAAGAAGAAGAGGGACACACCAGTGACATCATGTAAGGATGCCCGTAGTGGTTCCTCCTCCAAGGACACACGGTGCGACACGGGGAAGAAGGTGAAAACGGTGGGAGAAGTAAAACGTCCGGCAAAAGTCGCGTGGAGTGCCACCACGGAGTACCAGAGGAGCCCCGGCGCACAGAGGAAACTGTCCGATGCCAGCAACGCTTCAGAGGACCTGAGCAAGGACTCTGGCTGCGTGTCAGGCAAACTCTCCACCTCAGACAGTAGCTCAGAAATGTCCGACTGCCCCTCGGAGGGCAACAAGCTCGAATCCCAAAGCACTGACAGTGACTTAAGTTGGAGAGACGGGAGAGCTTACGTGAGCCTGGACGGCGCAACTGGGGAGAAAGGCGATGGCAAGTCGTGCACTAGTGCAACGCAAGATCATGACACTTTCCACCCTAATGCTGGGAAGACTTTCCCCGGCTCTGGAGGGCCTCTAGGTGTGTTAAGTTCGTCGGGGGCATTTTTAGATCTAATGATGGGCGAGACAACCGAAGATCTCGTGAGGGAGGTCGAAGACTTGAGGTCAGAGAACGAGTATTTGAAAGTAAGGAGATTTTATTTATTTATCCGACTTAATTAATACTCATGCTCTGATGTTTTGCATTCAAATTGCCATATATATTCTGCATATACCGCTTGTACATTCCTTGTGTGGTGTGTCAGAGCATGTGACTCCTATAGTGGTCCAGTCGATCTTCTATAATTGCCCATGTCAGTCCCAATTAGTGACTGTAGGACAACTGAGTGGAAGCTCGCGGCGAAGCGTCGAAAGTCAAGAGGTCTGCCATCATTGTGGACCTGTGTTAAAATAGACCTTATTCGTGACACTAGAACATTTATGTATTTATTTGTTTGTTTGAGAAAAAAGTGGTGTAAAAGTGGAAACAAGGTCAAAGGTAAAAAAAAAAAAGCTCATAATGTGAAATGTGTGATAATGGGAGGATTCATTAGAAGATGGCCCCCAGTTATTTCCTATAGGTAATTCAAACAGAAAATACTTCTTGATCTCAGCTCAGTGCCTCACACATTTTATTAATCTTTGGTTCTGGCATTTTATTTGACCTACAGTTTATCTGCCTCACATTATCATTCAAAGGATGATGTGTTAGCCCTGTTTTAAAACATTTACTGGGAAGCTAATAGCCGATCAAGCGACTAATGCTTAAAAATGAGTGTTAGAAGTGGGAAAACATCAACAAAGTGGGAAGTGATCTACCAGAGGGCCCAGTGGAAATAAGGAGGTTCTACAGCCTCTATTCTCTCCTCTTATTTATTATAGACTTTATTGTTATCAGTTCATTATGTGTGTAGAAGTTCACATCTAAAGTAGAATATAGTTGCAAAACATTTCTCAAAATGTCAATATCTCTGATCTTAATATCTGTATTTCTATATTGCCTGTCCCAGGATGAGGTGGAGGAGCTGCGCTGTGAGATGCTGGAGATGCGCGACATGTTCCAGGAGGAGGAGGTGTACCAGCTGCAAGAGCTGCGGCTGCAGGTGGAGCAGGCAAACAAGACATGTCGCATCCTGCAGTACCGCCTCCGCAAGGCTGAGCGCCGCAGCATCAGAGTGGCCCAAACAGGACAGGTGGACGGGGAACTGGTCAGGTCCCTGGAGCATGATATCAAGGTCTGGTTTCCTCTCTCTCTGTCTCTGTCTCTGTCTCTCTTTTGTGAAGGATAGGCCTCTCCCCTCTCTCTGTGCATGTTTATGTGGCCTTGTTAGAACTCACTCACCACCACAAAACAGTAAGAGCTCTTGCTCAAAATTGGCTTTTGAGTGAATCACTGTGATTCCAGTCCTTGACATCAAAGCCAACATCTTGCTCTGAATTCCAGTATGCTATTTCTCACCCCAGTACTCTAAACAGTAACTGCCTTGCTCACACACACTCAAGGACTGAAATCAGTTGACAGCACCATGAGTCATGACTGTATGCTGCGCTGTAAAGTGCATCCTGCTGTTGGTCTGTGCCACAAAGACTTTAGCTGGTCTAAACGTCTTCATAATGCATCCTGTTTATTTGCTTGTCGTACGGTAGTGTGATTATGTGGTGAGTGGTTCTCCATGACGAAGAGACATAAAAAAACAGTCATCTTTATCAACATCATGGAAGGTCAGGTTTTGTTGTTAAATTAGGTGTAGTCTTTTCTGGGTTTCCATTCTGGGTTTCTTTACTCAGGGGTGTGGTGTTAGAAATCCCAGCAGCACTATAGATGGGAATTTGATACCCTTGCCAAAGTGCCAACCCTCACCCCCTCCTTCTTCCATGTTGTTAAATTCCTACCAAAAGCATTTCCTTGTAAAGTCTCTCAGCTTTAGCCAAACCAACGGTTGCAGGGAATACGCTGCGCTCAGCCACAAAATGACGTTCATGTGTTGTATAGCCAGGGCCAAAAGATTTTCTTAATTGACCTGCTTTCCGGAAATGTCTGGGTATGTAATAGCCTGTTACTGGTCTTGCTTACAGGTTGCAAAGAATGTGTCCCTCCGCCTGCACAATGAGCTGGAGTCAGTGCAGAAGAAGAATTCCCAGTTGGAGTGGGAAAACGAGGAGCTGCGTGAGAAGACGCAGGAACTGGAAGTGGCCAAGCAGGTCTTGCAGGCTGAGATGGAGAAAGCCAGAGAGGTGCTCCTTTAAAAATCTGCGTATCTAATGGGTCTTGATATGTGCGGAAACCTTAACCTTGACAGAGCAATCAGCTGCTGCCCCCTATGTGCTCCATAAACCCCCATCTCTGTGGTCCAGAATCCTCTTCTCCATTACCCATGTTGCTCTACACAGCTGCCCCATCTCAGCCAGTTGTCTCCCTCATCCCGCTGTCACTCCGATGTCAGATGACAGATGACCCTGGCGTAGATGAAGGATATGAGCTGAGGACACAGCTAGCAGCTGACTGGTGCCTGGGTTGGGTGAAGCAGCATAGTATGCTGAAGTCTGAACTCTAGGCACAGCTGACATTCCCAATAGAGAGGACAGAGAAGAGGAAGAGAGAGAGTGTGCAGAGAGGAAGGGGGTGAGAGATTACCAAAATAGATTCTCTCTCCCTTTCTGGTTCTATTAAGCTAGGCTAAATCTGGATCAACATGTATTATGGTATTGAAAAAGGCTTGGGCTTGTGCACTGACATACTGACCTATAACCATCACACTGAACACACTTTTATCAAATGGTGGCTACTATACCCTTGCACTCATTGAATTCCCAGCCTACCTTTTGTTGTTGTGGCTCCTCCTGCCTTGGAGGCAGTACTTCCTATGATAATGATGGTGCACTCCAGTGACACGTGTTCAGTTTTAATCCAGGATTCGGTGCTTTGGCATGGGCTCAGTCTGGTCCACTCATCTGAGACAGCTGCTAGTCCCTTTGATCCCAACTGGGAAATCCACTTAGATTACCTAATCCAGGACCACACAACCTAGTCTAGATAGATGGGAAGGAGGAACATTTGCAAAGACACCGCAGCTAGACTGCCTGGGACCCTGTTTGAGTGACTTGAAGCACAATATTGTCATGCCACAATATAGTGCCTGTCTGATGAATAACAAAACAATAAGTGAATATTTGTGGTAAAAAGGCAAAAACTGTCACTGTACTTTTATTTGGGCAAAGAACACAAATGATGCCCATTTTTCAGTTCCAGAAGTGGCACATCTTTATCATACACATTATTTTATGAGTAATGTCACATTGCAGGTCACAGCATATCTACATGGTCTCCAGGCCCACTCGTCAGATACTCAATTGAAAAGACTGTAACCCAGTCCTCCCGATTCCCATTTCTAGCCTCTGGAAGATGACTATTTATAACATTGTAACCTCCTGCCTACTGTCTACCAACGAGACAATGCCACCATGCAGAGACAGACTTAAGCTTACATTCCTTTCATAGTCACATTGCAGACACAGTGTGTCTGCAATGGATCACATGAGTTTGTATTCCTGACTTAGTTTTGAAAGCTCACCACGGATATTTTGTGCATTTTAGTCATTTCACTGATAAATTAAAAGGGGCACTAGGGCATGAGCAAAGAGAATTTAATATGACATTTGACATCCATTACCTTCCTCTTCCTTTGATACTGAAGTGCATGGTTTGTGTGTGAACTATGAATGCCAAAATTAAACTATGTACCTATATAGGAAGATCTCTGATGTGATTTTGGCCAGGAAATTTGTTGTCCCTTTGATACAATTCTTTCTTCTATTATTCCCCAGAGCTCTCTGAGGAGGAGAAGTGTCAGATCACCACCTGGTAAGGCTGAGAAGAGGCTTTCTCAACAGATCGAGGTTTGATATATTCATAGTTCATGCCTGAACTCAAATGTTGTATCCGTAAGAGATTGCACATTGCAACATTTGTTTGTTTATTGTCCCTACCAGTATGATATTAAATGTGCTTTGTTTGCCATCCTAAGGATGACAGTGCTGATCTCAAGTGCCAGCTCCACTTTGCCAAAGAGGAATTAGCTCTTATGTGCAAGAAGCTGACCAAGTTGGTATCAGAGAGTGAGGGCATGCGTGAGGAGCTGGCAAAGTACCGCTCAGCCTACGGAGACATAGACGCCACCCAATCACCTGAAGGCAAGGCAAACTCTGCCCATGCCAGGGAGGCCGAGGTCAAAGTTCACTTGAAGTTGGTTGAGGAGGAGGCCACGCTGCTGAGCCGGCGCATCGTGGAACTGGAGGTGGAGAACCGTGGATTGCGAGCGGAAATGAGCGACCTCAGAGAGAAAGGAGGAGGAGGAGGGGAAGAGGAGGAAGAAGAGCCGCAGGAAATGGTGGCAGAAAATCTGTCCCATCCTGCTCAAGCGAGGGATGGAGAGGGAAGGGAACAAAGCTTGAAAATGGGGTACACGGGGTATGAGCAGGGTGAGGGGGAGAAAGCAGCTGAAGATATAGGCGTTGTCAAGAGCCCTTTGCTTAGAGACAACAACCAAGCACCGACTGAAGGGATGTTTGCTGCCTGCCACATCACTCGAGAGGGGCCTGTGGGTGGCGAATGGGATCCTTTAGACAGTCAAGAGAGTGACACCGACAAAAAGGTGGACAGATGTCTCATTGGAATGACTGTGAAAGACTATGAAACTCTCTTCGCTCTGAGAGACCATTCCTGCATTGTGAGTTCAGCCATCCAGCTCCTAACAGCGCCACCCAAAAATGGCCATTGCTCTTCTCCATCATCTTCTTTCGTGTCTCAGACAGAGGTGGCCTCTAAGGGTACGGCCCTGGCACAGAACCCATTCCTGCAGGGGCCTTTGAATGAGGCTTTGGAGCTCCTGCAGACCATGTTATTGGCTTTCATTGGGAGGGTGGAGAAACTACTAACAGGAGGAGATTTAGATAGACTTTCCCAAAAGGATGGGCATGTTTGGGATTCCTACGTTTTCTCTTTTCTTTCTGGAGGTTGTGCAGTGCGCGATATGGATACTCATAATATCATAGAGTCACCAAGTAAGCAGGAGAGTGTTGAAGACCTCCGCACCATAGAGGTTAAGGAGAAAGCAAAACAAGCAAGACAAGGCCCTCCGTCTGAATGGGGCCTCATCCACAGTTGCAGGGACCCGAAAATGCGACTCACCTTGCAGATTCTCTGGGTCCTCCATCAGTGGTGTCAAGTAAAAGGACCTGTCCTGGAGGGAAAAGAGGTAGAAATGAAGAAGTTGTCATTTCCATTGACTGTTTCAAATAAGCTATATGTGTATGTAACTCACCATAATTCACTTTCTATTCAAATTATAGATTATATAGGGGTTTATTTTTAGTACTAAGTTATATATATCGCTGTTGTCATATGTGAAACTCGTAACTGCAAATTTGGTGATTTTCATGCTTGAACCTCAGTGAAAGGATTACATGGTTGAGAAAATTCTACTACCGCACAAAAGCACAAAGCACAAAACAGTTTTCCAGACAGTTTTCCTTAAATCCTACAAAGGTGACATTTTGTGATCATATACTTTATATCTAAATATATTTGAAGGTGATTATTATTATTTATTTTTTGATTCAGACTAGAGACAAAACCATGTCTGTGCTGCAGAAGCTGTTGCAAGAGCTTGGAACAGAACTTCAGGGTGGAGGGATTGAGTTTGACAGCGAGGCCAAGGCCACACGGGACAAGACAACTGAGGTAAGGAAGGTGTTTTCCCTTCAGGCATGTGTCCCCTGCTGTGTGTGTGTGACTTTGTGATACAGTGGAAAGCCCAGCCGATGAGCTCTCCCTGGCAAGGCCTCCCCTTGATACTCAGTTCATCAGGCATCATGAAAAGACTCTTGCCACAGTATTTGGACTAATCTCTTATAGGGGCTATAGCCAAACAGGGCAAGCATGTTCACATCTTCTGCATGAAAACACTGCACTGGTGCATTGCCCGAGTTTATGGTCTGTTGTGACAGAAAGGTGAAATGTAAATTGAAGTGTTAAACATTCATTTTGCTTAGTTACCTATCGTTTCTCCATCCCGTTGCTGTGCTGTTTGATGAACGCCAATGCCTCCCACTCCTGACCCCTCAATTCTTGGTTCTCCCTGCTTGATCTAACAGTAATAACTTCACCGCTTCAAATACAAAGTCAAGTCAAGGTAATTTATATAGCCCTTTATCACATGCATGTCTTGTTCTACGTTACAGAGAACAATTCCTAAAGCACATGAGATAAGTTGAGTTGTTGCCACTAAACAGTTGAGCCAAAAACTGGTGTCTGCTTGGCACAGCATGACTTAGGATCTGCTCTGCAAAGACAGGATTTATTTCTTTAATGGTTGTTTTTCCTCCTCACTCCACTTACAAGACTTTAATCCCTCACTTCCTCGCAGACACATTTTGTTTGCCTTATAAGTTCCATGATAAACAACCTCTGAAATTAAATAATTTACAAGTTCAGTAATCATGATTTGCCACATGAGAAATGATTTTTTTCTCCTCTTGCCCAGTGTGCTGTCAATGCCATCTTTGATGAGGAAAGATACTCTGAAACTGACAGGTCAGTTTTCTCCACAAACACATACACACACTCCATGCAGTCCCTGAAGTCTTTACTTACACATATCGCCTGCTGTTTTCACAGGATGAACAACTCCAAAAGGAAAAGACCACTGTTTTCTTTGTACAGTTCCAACAGGAAGAACTGGTGCTATCTGAGCCAGGAGGCTGCTCAGCTGGACCAAGAGGACCCTGTTAAGACCTGGGACCATCTAATTATGCCGCTTAGCTTTCCTGATCTTGACTTTGACCAGATGTTCATGGAGAGAAGCTGCACTGCTCCAGAGAAGTCCGCCTTCCGCATCTACTACAGCCCCCCTTCGGCCCGGAGAGTCCAGCTGGCTCAGCTGAAGCAAAGCCCCATCACGGACAGAGAATCTGTCACCACCATCTCCCCCTGGTGCACACCACCGACTTCTTTCTCCCCGCTCTGTTTGGGGTTATCTGCTAACCTGAGCGATGACATGAAGGAGATGACAGCCAGCTGGAGGCAGCCATTTCACTCCAGTTCACTGGAGAGGAGAGCAAGATTAAACGGAGGGTGGGTGGATGTGGCCTGCTCAGGCACTCAGACTCACATGAAACCACAGATGGTGAGTGTTGGTCTGCAGACAGATGGGCCACAGGGTGTTGTTACTGTGAGAAACAGTCCTTCCCGGGTGCTGAACTTCCCCCTGATCTCTGCCCGCACTCACCACATCTCCACCTCCCTGGAGAGGGTAACAGGTAGGGTCGAGAAGCCCAAACCCACGTCCACCTCCCCTAAATTGTATCGAAGGCATTCTGCTTCTGGATCATCATCGTCTCTCCCATCCTCCACCACGTTTAGCACCTCCATGTCATCATCCTCCTCGTCTGCAGCCACTTCCAGAGAACGCACGTTGTGGAATCTCTCTCATCAAAGTCACACTGGCATGACATGGGTCCGCCCAACAAACAGCAGAGCAGGTGGAGGACAAAACCACAGCACTCTAAACAATGAGCTCTCAGGCCGAAACACAAAACCCCCCAGCAAATCTGCAGGAACCAACCGGTGCGGCTTGGTCACAGAGTTCCTACGCAGAGTGAGTGGCCGGGCTGAGAAACCAGTATCGGGAGCCAGGCAAAAGGGGAAGAGCGGCTTGAAAACCCTGGAGCGCGCTCCAACTCGGCCTCCTGCTGTTCCTCTGCACAGGAATGACAGCGTGACCAGAATCGTCAACCAGAGGTTCATGAAGCAGAGAGAGGAGGCCAGTCACGTCCAGAGAGAGGACAAGGGGAACAGTCTGAACCAAGCTGTCAGAGCCACTATCAGTAGGGAACACAGCTTGAGTACCATCACAGCAGAAGTAAGTATAGTGATGCATACGATGCGAGTATAGATGCACCCTCCATGCTGCATGCACATAGCATGGCTCATTACATTATACCCACACCCCTGATTCCACTGTCTGATATCTGCAAACTTGACATACGGCGACAGTCACTCAATCTACCAATAAAAAAACATACCCGCTGTTGACCCACTGTGTATAAGTATCCCTGTTACATCTCATCCTCCCTCTGATCTCCCACTCCCAGGATGGAAACTATGACTGCAGCTCCAGCAGAACCTTGACGTTCTGCTTTGCTCGTCCGTCTCGCTGCACCCAGCGACAAGCCTCAAACCAAGGCAAACTACACCGACACAGATATCCCCCGCCAGTCAGCGGGTCCAGAGACTCCAGCTGTGAGTGACGGGCGAGAGAAGGTGCAGCGGGTACACTGATACCACTGGACAGCTGACAGGAGTTTCGGAGATGTAGAGGCTTTCAGAGTCCCGGCAGTGGAATTTAAAATGTAATTCTCGTGATTTGTGATGAATGGAGAGGATCACTGTGTTGTTGGTATTAGGATAGATTCTAGCTGGCTCTACTGCTTGATGTCTTACTGGAGAAATTGGCAGGCTATATACTAGGAGTACTGTGAGTTACCCTGATGGCTCAGTCCTTATGTTTTATTTTGGTGCAATTTCATGACACTCATCTCTATTGACAGATGGGCTTAAACCTTATTTCAAAACCATAAAATGTTTCTTCATCATGCTCAATTTAAAATGCAATGAAAAACACATTTTTGCACTTACTATTGTCAATGTTAATGAATTTTCTTTTATTTTGATGTTTTGTAGAGAATAACCTCATGGTTTACTGAATAAACCTCTGATCTTCAAACAGGCCTCCACTTTTTTTGCAGTCACTGACTTTACATTTGTTTAATGGCCTACAGAAGAGAGAGGAGATATCTTTACACACATCCATTTTTTTCTTAGCAGACAGGAAAAAAATGAATCACAGGTTGAAAAGAAAAAAATTCCCCATCATTATTTGAGTGTTTGTGAGCAAAAAAACCCCAATTACTTACCTATCTATTTATCTGTTTGCCTGCATCCCCAAATACTGACATTCAACTTTCACCTTTAAATGTGCAGGTATTGTTTAAGCCCACGACACAGGTCTACTCTTGGGGGTAATCAGCCCCCTCGTGGGCTGCAGCCATTGCGTCACATGCTCAAAAAAGAAGAAGTAACTGCTAAGAAGTTAATGAGATAAGATTCCCTTGCCTGTTGGCAGCATGATCCCCGCACTCTCTACTTGTGCGACTCTTAACTTTCACTGTCACTGAAAAAACAGAGCATCTGCATAGAAGTGTATTAGTTGTACATTAAATTTGAATTAAATTTGCCAAGACATTAAGAAGGATGAGGTGTGTGTGAGACTCAGAACACTTAGGTTCCCTACATAGGATAGAGAAGCATGGATATTTTCCCTGAGGTCCAACATTATGAACATGAACAGAAGAGATTAGTTCAAATCCTCTCGCACTTCTAGGTGTGGCTGGCAGCTGGCTGGCTGAGGTCAAGGGCAGGACCAGTGGCAGGGTCACACAATCACACGGTTTCACGTTTCTGCTTACCACACTTGCTGCTCCTCTACAGTTACAGATAGCGCAACAATGTGGGCTATTTACTAGTTCTTAACTTAGCTTAATTCTAGGAAAAAGGGTAGCAAAAGGAACCTCAACATATGGCAACGAAATCTACAACTTTCACATAGCCCATAATTCCCATTTCCATACAGTGGTGATATTCATAAATAGTCCTACCCCATACTGAAAAAAAAAAAACGATTCACATATGCTTAAGAATATGTTTGGACAACATAGATCTGCCAGTATATTCAATTTATATTTTGGCAACTGAAAATATGTTTCAAATAAATATCACACATGCACAAATTCCTGGCCATTTTTTTTGTATATTTTGAAACATCTTTCGAAACATAGCCTATTCTGAAGTACAGTACAAGATCTTTACGCCTTGTCCTCCGTTGCAATACTATAAACCACCACACGGGGCGCTACATTTTCAGTCCATGGTTCCCTTAGCTTCATATCCTTCTTCAATTGCATTTGTTAATGCAAACAAAAGCAATGCCGGAAGTGCCTGTGACTTTTTTTTTCCCCCCTGTCGCTTTACCCCTAGCATGAACAGTAGCTGTGCAGTTGAGAGTAGTTTATAAACAAAGTTATCTTAAATTCAGTTCCAGAAGGCTGCGATGGAGGCAGTTTTCGTGAGGTTTGAGTCTTATAACTTCGAGGCTGATGAGAGGTTTCAGAAGGGCCTGGTGTCTCTAGAGGGGTCCAGCATCAGCAGGAATAACACCAAAGTCTTAGAGATGAAATTATTCTACTATAACCGGTATGTTTACAATGGCACATCATGCTGGCATTTTACTCACTTTTACTAACGATTTATTAATAAATATGTAAGTCATCGTGACTGCCAGCAACATCATAACATATATGCAAGTAATTCATACTCTTCCTCCATATTATCCACCCATGCAGTCTAAATTACTAAATAGTTCAGTTAATCTGTTATTCCTACGTGTGGTCCAGCCCAGTCCAGTTCTATATGTGAACCCAAAGCCAGAAACCAAACATCTGAAACTGATCTAAACTCAGTAGCTGCTCTGTAAAGGAGGAACTGAGGTAAAGATGACAGTGAGTGCACAAGGGGATTTTCTGTCACTAAGGGCACATTTCTGGTTCAAAACTGATAGAATAAAACTCAAACATGCAGTGGTTCTACAAAGTCACTCTCCCATCATAATCATTCTCTAGGATTTCACATCGCAGGTTAGCATCTTGGTACCATTTCAGACATTGAGAGTTGTTTGTATTAATAACTATTGATTGGACTGTACTGGACCATGGGGATAACATGAAGATGTCATGCTTTAAGTCAAAACAGCTTTTAAACCATCATTATTCATCACATTTTAAAAGCTCTTTGTCATTACCAGGTTCGTTGAGCCCATAGACTCGACAGGGTACAAACAGCAGTGCTTTGGTTCCTCTTGTCTGATGTCGACGGACTGCAGTGCTGAACAGCTGGAAAAGCTGAACCGGCTTGCACTTTCAGAATCAGACTCTGGCACCAGTAAAAACAACCCTGAAGAAACATCTGCAGACAAAGGTGCACCCCAACTTTCCTTTGAGGAGGTGATTCGACTAGTTCAGGCGGGCGAGGAAGTCCCCGGAGTGACAAAACTGGACATACAACCAAGCAACCAGGATCCCACTCCTTCTCAAATGCAAAGGATATTGAAACCATGGGAAATAGCGTCGGCGTCCAAGTGACATTATCCATTTATGAATAAGCTAGCTCCATATGTACATAAAGACTAACACGATTTCTTATTAATAAAGATTACCAATTTGACAATGTGGCAAAGTAGTTGCAACTAAATGATTTTCTTGATGACGTGTTCAACATAGAGATAGTGAGATTGGACAAAACAGATATTTAGGAAGTTACCCTGCTCCTAACTAGAGCAGGGTAACTAACTAACTCCTAACTAACAAAGCTCTAGAAATAAAAAGCCTCATACAGACTATAGGTGAATTCAGGCCTACCTGAAATCTTGAACTCAGCTCATCAAGATTGATGTTCAAACCTAAATACATGTAGGAGGCTTATACAATAGATACACATCTGCATGCTTTTCTCTTATTTTGAACACCAGTTCTGCAAGGTTTCTATGTCTCCTCACTACTATTGACTCCTTATGGTAGACTAGATATCAGTTGTATTTTTGCACAATTTCTCCATTATCTCCAGTTTAAATTTAAGAGCTTGGACTTAAATTTAAGAAAAGAAACATAGCGCAGGTTGCTCAAGGTGCCAGTGTGGTCTACTTACGACATTACAAAGGAGGAAGTTGTGTTGAGAGCAATACATCCGGTGTTTGCCTTATTTGGGGAAGTGAAGCGCAGCATGCATTTCTTTGTCAGCAGTTACTGAACAACATAGTCTAGCTCTAAAATGCTCCTGTCCTGAAATTAAAAGAAAAATCCCCTCAACATCTTCTCCTCCTGCCTATTTTCTTATCTAGCATCCCTTACATGACCATTGTGTAGTTCCAGGACTACTTTGTCACGTCTATCATCAAGGCACGGGGGTGCTAACCTGAACTCTTTACCATTTGTTGCTTGTAATGTTTATCTAGGATTTTGAGCTTGTACTGTTTTATTTCATAAGCCTGGACAGGAGCAGCAGCTAAATGCCTGAAATGTAAATGAAAGTGTGCTCTCTCTCTCTCTCTCAATCAAGAATAAGTATTTCCGCATTGCTGGTGATGCATGCCTGCCTTTAGTCACTCTGCTGACTGTATGAGCAGAGACAGTTGCATATAAAAACAAAAAGTACAATCACAAAACTTAAATATAAATTCATCTTTAATTTTTTGCAATACCATAGTAAACTCATTTGAAGGTTAATAATTTATGCCGCATCCTTCCCAAGCACAAACAAGCATCTTAGATTTAAAACACTTTCAATTAAGGCTGCTTTAAAGACCAAACAATTTAAACACAAAGTGGCAATGTGTGACTAAGCACATCATGAATGTGTGTATGTATGAATGTATGACCCTAAAATGTACCTAAGGCAGTGTGTTTGATTAAGGTTTAGTCTCAAAGTGGTTCCCTGTTCCAATCAGAACTCCTCTGGTTCCTCCCCTTCTGCACCAGGAATAACAAATCCTTCCTGTGAAGAGAAAAACTTTGAGGAACATTATGATATGACAAGAAAGGTGCAAGTCTGATGGGTGGGTTGTGTGTGTGCACAGGGGAGTTACTTACATCTGTGGCATAAAGTATGTCCATAATTTTCTGCAGTGTCGGGTCTCCTTCTCCTTCTCCTTCCTTGTCTTGGCAGATAAGCTCAATGTGCCTCAGCTTTCCAAAGTAAAACTCCTTCTCTTTCTCTGTATTGGCAACTGTTAATCTTAGAGAACTGATCTAAAGGTGAACAAGAGCATACAATTATGCACTAATGAGAACAAGGTGCAAGTTTATGAGCTGAACAATGTACTAAAATGACCAAAGCCCCTTTTTAATTGAACTTCACTCTTATAATAAAAAGGGATGAGAACCGAGCACATGTATTCCAATAGACAGGGGTATTAACCACTACACCATTTCTGAACTCTGGGCTGGCGTTACCACCATAAAAGTTTTAATACTACTTCGACACCACTGAAATGGACAGAGCCAGTCTGGCTCTTAACAGTGGACTGCAGCAGTCAGCGTAAAGCATCTCAGTGATTTTCATAAGACATTGCACAGTTTTATTCACATTCTTGATATGTTCTTTTTATATTTGTTAGAAGGAAAAAAAAAAAGGTTGAAATGTGGACATCCAGGTGCAGGACATCAAAACCAGACGAAAAGTATGTTAATCAAGTTATTGATATTGATAATGAATGATTGATAATGAATTTATGGTGGCTTTTCATAGGTTGAGAACCTTTGCTTTTGGTTAAGTTAAGTTAACAGTTAAGGACAGTGGTTCTGTGACGATGCTTAAAGTTTTTTTGTTTGCCGTGTTGTTGTAGTAGTATCAAATGGTTTGTATTGAAGACAAAATTCTGGTATCGAGACAACACTACTCTGGGGAACGCCCATTAAGGCCTTACCTCGTCAGTGAGCTGTGCCTTCTCATCCGCTGCCCCTGTAGATCTCCGTGCCGCAGGTCGCACTGACCTGGATGGGCTCATCGTCTGATTAGACCTTACAGGAGCTGGATACATGGGCAAAAGAAAAACAAACAAAAAACCTGCATTAGTTAATTATTTCAATATCATCCCACTTCATCTGCGGAGTCTGTTAACGAGGTGCCCACTGATGCTGCCAACATCCAACAATGCCACCAGCCACTGCCAATAATGCAGCCTCGTACTAGTGCACCATGGCTTTTAGGCCAATCATGCATCTACAACCCAATGACTCTTCTTGTGACTAGTTCTAGCAGAAACCCGAGTGTGACCCCGACCACCCAATGACTCCCATGTCTTGTCTCACAGTCCTGCAAGTGACCAGCCCAACATGAGAACCCTTGTCTGACAACCAATAGAACACTTTACCGACTCTAGCAACTGGTTTGTCAGCTGGATGGATGAGCTTTTCTGAAGCAAAAACACAAATATTTAGACTTCACAAAGTGGACTACAGGCTATGACATATTATTGGGTGAATATCTTTGTCCTCACCAGAGGTGGCCCTCTTGGGTTTGTTAGACGCAACCAGCGCTGGGGTAGGTGTAGGCGCTTCCTGTCCTTGGCGTGCTGCTACTGGATCATACTCCCTTTGATCATAGTTTACATCAACAAACTTTTTGAACCACTGCACAAACTCAAAGTTGTCCTGGAACTTTCCTTTAGTCAGTTTGTCCACAGGGATCATCTAGATTAGAATTTTAAAGAATTTAATGGTTTGCATGCTTCATGTGCTTAAACACTTACAAAAGATGAGAAAAAAAAAATCAAGTACTCACTTTGTCAACCCCAGCCTTCTTGAAACTGGTCTGCAAAATTTTAAAATTGTGTAAGTATTCATGCTCTAGTTTGGCTTGGAATTTCACTCTCTTCAAAGGTAGGCATCCAGGGAACAGCATGTCCATGAACTGGCAATAAGCTGCACCTGTATGAACAGACAGACATCCTTCCACCATCAGACAGTTCTCATTTCCAACTGCACTCCAAAAGAAATAAAATAAAAAATGTCAAACCATGTGATGAAAACTGCAAACATTCTGACAGACTGCTACCACTAGTACAAGACGTAGCCTGGCCTACTGGCTCATGACTGTTTATCACACCTGAACACAACTGCTCAATCTTGGAGTAGTTCATCTGTAGAGACTCGTTGATCCATGTGAGCATGTCGTGGCGACTCACGTTATCGCTGGTCACAGATGTGGAGTGCACATTCACAGCCATCCTGGATAGGCTATGTGAAATAGAGATGGGATGATGATGATTATGATAATAATAATAAGCCCCCAACAGCTACAAAAATGTAAATCAACTGCACATCACCTAGCCTTACTGAGTCCACTGACCTATAACTTAATTAAGATTGCGTAGCCTAAAACATTAAACCTAACAAACAGAAATACAGTTACAGCACAACTCCACATATCGTGATATAAAGAGCCAATTTAGAGTCATGCTTAAACTGCAACCCCTACTTGAAGTGAACCTGGGTCTCGGTAGCAAGTCTCACTAACACCAACATTAATAGCCGTGTGTAACAGTTGAGTGTCTCCATATAGGTTAACAACGTCATTAATCAGAAATGTGTCTTGACACGGCAAAAAAAAAAAATCATCATGAGGAGAACAACGTTTCTCTCGGGTTACTTTTCGTATAACGACAAAGATATTGTCGCAAGCAGAAGTTACTGCCTTCACTGAGATCCGACAAACGGTGCAAGTAACGTTACAGTTTGTTAACCGTGTAAAGTTGATTTAGTAACCGTTAACTGCTGTGCTAGTTAGCCAACTGTCTGAAACACTTCCTAGTAACGTTAATCACCTTTTGTCAAAAAAACAAGAAACGTTGAATATAATTTTCCCACTTACTCGATATATAACGTTACACAATCGCAGATGACAAGGCTTTCAATAAAAGCTTGCTGGGAACTCGTCAGCGACTTCACAAGCAGGAAAAATATTTTCTTAATATTTTCTTGCTAACAACTATCACCGTAGCAGGCTAAAGTGTTGATTCATTCAAATAACGTGAAGTGATGCCTGCTGTCAGTTGGCACTGTGCGCTCGACGTGTTTATATACGCTAGCCGGGCGTCGTTACACATTCCCATTCACGCACAAACTATAGTGTACCCCGCCCACTCAGGCAGAACAGAGGTTAGAAAACAAGCCTCCCCGTAAACTGGGATTTATATTGACTGCGCGTTTCTGCCATCTGGTGTTTTACCATAGAAATGCACCACGAGTCACGTTGTAATTACACTACGTCAGTTTATTTCTCATTTCCAACATGAACACACAACTGAACGGCAAATTCACTGCGGAACAACAGTATCCAAATGCACCTTTAGCTGGTGCCATGGTAGAGGTCTTTGGAAAACAACATTAACACATATTTAGGCCTTCCTCAATTGTACATAAAAAGTTAGCACCATTAGCATAGCACCTTCAGGAATCAAAGGTCCCAAACAACTGACAATTTGAGGTAATGGTGTGGAACATATGAAAACACGGGCTCATCATGAAGGGCATGGCTGTCATTAAGGCCCATGTGGAACACTGCCCTGCTGGTGATTTCACACTCCTACACAGACTGTACAAATACTTAGTGAACTGTCCTGCACGGATGTGGTCAATCAGAGGAACAAATAATGATATGGGTCTAAGTTTACCACTATCTTACTAGAGGACTACAGCGACCATTTTTCAATGAAGCACAAATTATCCATTTAAAATAACAGGCCTGCATACAATCAATTCATATTTTCAAGTACACTGGAACAGCATTAAGCACAAATCTATGTGTATTGAGAGAGATGAAACCTGCAGTTTAAAACTATCAAATTGAACATTACAAAAAAACTAAATTCACCTGACTAGTAACTGTACAGTACAGACATCACACACATGCTAACTAACTTTGGGGCATGTCACAGTGTCCTGAGACCATGGTATGTATCTCCAGCACCAAAGCAAAGCCTCACTGAGGTTTAAGAGCTGAGAATTTAAGATACATGTCTCTGTATTGTCTTTAAAGTCAGGCTGCTGTAGTACTGTAGCGGTAACTAACTAACTAATTTAGTTAGTCAGCTGTTTTGGGAATACACATGCCTTCTGACCTGGTAACAGTTAGTATGCAAAGTATGTTTTTGATGAGTAAACAAAATGTCATTGACGTTCTATAAATAACATATCACAAATTAGTAAAATAAGCCACGTTAGCAAAAATGTGCATCGAATGATGCACATTTTTGAAAAAATAGCTGATGCACCACAAAGAGATAATGTAATTTGGATTAAAAGGGAATAAAACAAGATTCAGCTCTTAATTTTCTCATATTTTTCACCAAGCAAGTAAAAAATGTTAGAATGCAACATGATTAATGATAAACATGATGAGATCAGACTTAATAACCCCTGATAAGAATATTATAATACAAAACAATATGAAACGTATCATCCAGAAAGTAAACAGAATTAACAATTTTTATACATTATATTAAATAGAGATTTTAAAAAGTGTTATTGCAGATTTGAACCAATCACAGTATTGAGGTAGATACCTAGTGAGTTATTGTTTGATCACAGCACTGTCGTTTAACAAAGTAGGCCTCCTCCATGATGAACAAGAAAATGTGTCAATGCCTGCTGAAAAAAATGATGACTACACAGAGGAATAAAAGAACTGATCAGTAAACATTTCATATAGCATAAAGACCATAATAAAACTAAATTGGGCTTGTCAACTAACTAGAAGCAGGAGAGGACAAGGCAGTCGTTTTACCCGCGCTGCTTTGATGTGCTGCTGCCTGTTAAACTGAATGAAGATCCAGCTCACAGTCCCTATTCACATTCAAAATAGTCCTTGAGGGGGGCAAAGAGGTGACGGATAACGGGGACACTCCAGGAACGACCCAGGACTTTCTGCCTTTGGCTACGACCCATGTTGTTCACATCCGTGTAGTGTTTGGGGAAACCAAAAATCCTGCACAAGTCACATCACATGGAAAATGTTAGCAGCGATACAAGATATCAAATAAAGTGCATTTTCAGCCAAACTTAAAACTACATGTTAATTCAAGCCCCAATATGAACAAAACATTCATAAGTGTGAAATACATTGAAATAGTTCCTGATAGCTTGCCAAAAACATGCATAGCCCTAACAGAATGTTCCTCCATTAGAGGGTCACAACCCAGAAGTCGGTTGCTGGACTTCACTACTACTATTACAATTACTATTACTACTACTACTGATACTACTACTAATACTATTAATGATACTACTACTACTATTTCAACTACTACTACAACTGTTACTACTACACTTCCATCAGATGAAAAAAACAGGTCACTGAAACTCTTAAAAGTGACCACATCCCATTTTCAGGGCTTGCTTGGACTGCTTGTCATAGACAAAAAAACACTATCTGTTGAGCTATGTTTTTTTGGTGCCTTGTAATCTATACACATGGATTTACTGATTGTAATTCTCACCTTTTTGCAACAAGTTTCACCAGACTTGTCCAAATGATTTACCCAATGCCTTTACTGTGTTCTTAGGTGATTTTTCTCATTCATTATAGCTTACCGTTCCATTTCGGTACACCACAAGTAGTCCTCCTTGCCGTTCATGGTGACAGGTAGCGGCCCCATCTTCCCCTGCCTTATCGAGTTATACTTTGTTGTAATGGTGCGGACTTTGTCAAACTGCAGGAAGAGGAAACAAATCAGAATCAGAGTTTTAATGTTTTTATCATTTAGTGGCAGAGTTAATCCAGCTTTCCTGGTTGCGTTGTCTAGCAGTCTAACAAACATCTTTATGAAGCATAAATACTTGAGTTTACTGTCACCTTACAAACAACAGCCTAAAGATACTTTGAAAATATGACAAATCACAGTTTCTACCATTGCAGTGCGTCCGACTTCCAGGCAATCCTGGAGGGACACTTTGTCATCCAGAGCTGTAGCAAGAGGCCTAAAGAGAAAGGCAGACAGGCATGTAAAACCATTTGAGGGTAAAAATGTGTGTCTCTGTGTGAGAGTATGCATAGAGGAAGAAACATGTGAGTTTGTGTTATTATGCACCTGTTCATGCCAGGGAGGTTTCCCCAAAAGTAGCGAGCTCTGTGAGCAGGACTGACTTTCACTGCATCGATAAGAACTGGATTACACTGAAAATAGGAGGAGGAGAAGGCAAATAGTCAGGAATAAAACTAAATACAACCTATTACCTGACAACGGCACCAGTAATCACAAATAATCACCTCAAGGAATCTGCAGATGTCTGCCTTGTCATTGGCACTCATGAAAACCACGTTCTCAAACAACCAGAAGAATGGACGGTTGTCATCGTCCCTCGGCCTCATCATGGTCAACATGCGGTAGAACTCAAAAAAGAGCCTTCCAGTGCCCTCTGTAAGAGAAAGGAGGACAGACAGACAGGGAGAGGGAGAGAGAGAGAGATTCATTCAATTACGACCAAGAACAGGAGTGGTCTGTGTGTAGAGAATGGTGTAATGTACCTTACTTTATCAACTACCTACTGTACTTGTTTCTGAAATGGTTTACAGATAATTGCTCCACGTGCATCATTAAGAAAAGCCCTTCATTAAAAGTTTTTTGCAGGCTCCTTACCAAATAGTCCTTTACGAGCAGGGTTGACCATGGACAGGTCATTACATGGACTGCCTCCAATCAGAAGATCAAACGGGCCCCATTCAGCCAGCTGCAACACATGACTGCAGGGTTAACATTTTTTACATAGTTTTTCAGCAACAACTCAAACAGACTTTTTCTAATCTTGTCTAATCTTGAGGGTGTTTTTACGGCCCAAAGGTTTGTCCCTGAATTTGGTCATTAATCATTCCTATGAGGCAGGACATGTCGGCTAAATATCAAAGCCAAGAATGGCCAAGTCAATACTTGTGATCTTGTGGAGAAAGTTCTTCCCAAGTTTTCTTGGAGAAAACAAACATCTCATGCATGTGAGCGCTGAGAAGCATCTTTGCAGTTTGAGATGGGTTGCTTGACAATTAAGACTCACATCTGTTTCAACTGACTCTGTACAATTGACTATAGCGCTGATGCATCTCGGGGCTTTCCATTCGTTCTCGTCAGCCAAGTCATCATCGAATGTGTCCTCAGACCGTTAGATATTACGTAAAATGCGTCATGGACGACAAAAATAAAATAAAATAAATATTTCAAACAGCTTGACACTGGGTGGTGTATTCTCTTACTGCAAGTTGTACTCACATGTTTCCTGGTGATTGTGCGTACATCATTGACATATTCTATCTTTCCCTCATGCTTGATCATCCCCACAGCGATTGAATCGTCACATATCTCGGAGGCAATGTAGCGCTCTATCTTGAGGCCCAGGTCTTTGAGCACGAGGTATCCTGTCATGGCACAATAGTTGCAAGCAATCGCCCATCACTCATTCAAAGAACTCACATGTTTTAATCCATATAAAATGCATTCCTTTTTTCTACTACACTTGTATCTCATCGTAACATAGGTCAGGTTAAAGCATGCAAAGATTCTGCTTGAACATTATGTTGAACATAGAATGTCATAGAAAGTTTGCTGTCAAAAAGTTTACATAGTTTACATGACAGTTACATAACCAACCTGTTGCAATGCCATCAAAGAGGGACAGCACCTTGATTGGTCTGCGCTGATGGGCAGGGATGGAGGGGTAGACTCTGTGGGGCTCCTGTGTTTAAAATAACCAATCATAAATAAGAATGTCAACTGTCAGTATCACTGCACCAGTCACCTACTTCACAGCATGTGCAACATAATTTAAACTGATAGCAAGCATTAAATCATTGCCCTGTTTGATCGCGAGTTAGGGTGTTAAGTCTAAACTAAACGTTACATTGAAACGAGTTAGTTTGACACTAAAATTGTGTAGTTTCACCTTAGAGACTTAAGGTACAAGTGTAAAGGGAACACTGACCAAAACATTGTCACAGATTGTGACATTTTCCAGTAACATGCGAGCCAAAATCAATTCCTCTTGCCCCAATTAACAGTAGGTTCAGTTGATGTTTGCTAACCTATGCAGTAACAAGAGAAAAAGAGTATAAACCGTGCTAATTCAAAATCACCAAATCAACATATTAGTACACAGTATTAGGATTGCTTTGTAGTTTGTCTCCCATACACACTACAACCACAGACATTAATTTATGTGTACAACTAGATCTAACTAAGAGACAACAATAATGGTATCAAGTGGTTTAACCTTTAATTTAAACAAAGGTGGAAGAACATTTATTTTATTGTTAGCTACCTAAAATTTGAGTTTGGTTCTTGATCTCGTTTCATGTTGCCGCACTGTATTTGTTCCTCCACGTCCTTCAGCAATTTTTCCAATCTATCAAATTGATTTGCCAGTCCATTTTCCAGAGGAAGATAGTAGGTTGTCGGTTTAAATTGTAAGGTGTAAGTAATGTCTACGTTGGAATGATTTCAGCCTACACTAGCCTACATTTGTACTTAGGTTTAACTGATGCAACAGGTTGCTGGCCTGTTAATGAGGAGAGAAATGTGCTACTACTAGTGTGCTAGAGAGTGAGAGTGTGTGACTTACAAATTCCATTGCACTGTTGTTGACAAAGAACTCTTGGACCTTAACGCTCCAGTCGGGTCTCAGTCTGAGGTTTCCGTTGCACTGGGAGGGCAGGCATATATAGCAGCTCCATGGATCAACGTCTTTCAGTTTATCAAAGGTTCCTGGGCCCACCAGGATGTTTAGGCAGTCCTTACAGAAACATCTGTGAGGAGAAAAGGAACACCCAAGAATATACAGACGTGGACAAATTTGTTAGTACCCTTACAGCTCATTGAAACAATGCTTCATTCCTCCTGAAAAGTGATGAAATTAAAAGCAATTTTCTCATGTATACCTGCATGCCTTTGGTATGTCATAGAGTAAAGCAAAGAAACTGTGAAAAGAGATAAATTATTGCTTATTCTACAAAGATATTCTAAAATGGCCTGGACAGATTTGTTGGTACCCCTTAGAAAAGATTATAAATAATTGGATTATAGTGATATTTCAAACTCTGTCTTCTTTATTTAGTATCACACTTCTT
>OOFE01020443.1:15468-33314 GCA_900323365.1 Monocentris japonica | reverse complement strand
GGATATAAACGTCTGTCTCCATTGCCTCCACATATCCCAACGGGGACAGATCTGTGGCTATCTCATCCAAGACAGCAGGAGAAGGAGATGCAGGGATCAGGGCTGCAGACATGTCTGCACTGTATCCTCCAGGACTGACCAACATAGCACAGGATGAACCCAGAGATGAGTTCTTGTCTGTGGCACACGGAGAGCACTCAACCTGGGTGCTCTGAATTTCTCCAGGCTCCTTATCTCCTTGTGTGGTAGATGTTGATATATAGGAGTCTTCACTCCGGGTGCCCTCCCTGTCTTGGAGCTCAGAGAGTTCTGCTGGTTCTGTAAGGGTGCTGGAGAAGCCGCTCTGCCCAGGGAGGATGGAGCTCTCTGGGATGGGTTGTGGCTCTAATGCCTGATCCTGGATAGCCATGGGTGACTGAGTTGGCAACGGTGACTGTGGGTGTGACTGTGCCTCTGACTCTGCCTGTGATGTTTCCTCGACAAGAGTCTCTGTTATTTTGTCTGTTTTATCAGATGTCTTTGTATGTGTATCTATATGAGTTTCTGCCTCTGCAAGTGCCTGCGTCAAAGAGTCTATCTCTGCCCCTATCTCAGTGAAGGCAGTTGCAATGTCCTCCGGTGGAGCTGCGATGATCGCAGCCCAGTCTGAAAGTGCACTTGCCCAGCTGTCCACTGATGACCACCTCTCGACAGGTGGCCCCCAACCTCCCATGTCACCAATGGACCAGCCAATCCCGTCACTCTTGTCAGGGGGGTAACCTGACACCTTTGTGTCTCCTGGGGGAGAAGTGTCCCTGGTGGCCCAGACCCCTAGCTCTATCATAGAATGCCCAGACTCATCCAAAATAGTCTGCACCCCATCATCTCCACTCCTTTTATCCTCACCTGCTAAATACTGGCATGCGTCCAGCCACAGCTCATTAGGGCTGTCACTTTGCTGAGCTTTAGGGGTTAAACCACTAACCTCTGCTTTGCCTTGGCTCATATCACTACTTGACATTAAGCCCTCCTCATACACAGCCACAGCAGGTGGTCCTAGACCTATATGTTGGCCCAGTTCTGACACTGAATCCACTGCGGCTGGGTCCCCTTCCGCATTAAAGTGGGGGTGAGATTGTGCCGCCATCTCTGCCGAATCACAGTGACTGAGGATTAAGGCATGTGTGTCCTGACCAGGGTCTGTCCCTTTGTCCCCTGGTTGTGACGATGATGGGTAGACAGGACAATTAATCTGCTGAGGGTCTAAGGATGGATTCTGGGGGCTCAGGATAAAGTCCTGTGTCAAACTCTCAAATATATAAAGGTCTGACATACTCTCTGTGGCAGTGTCAATCTCTGTTAAACTATCTGAAAGATGTGATAAAGACCTAAATATATCAGTGGCTTTATTGTCCTGTATCAGGCTGATGCTATGAGGCGATATTGTTGAGCAAAAACAGTTATGAACACTGTTATCACTATCCTGTGCGTGGCAGTCAAATACATTTGGTACAGGCTCTGAGCAAAGTGAAAAACACCCTGTTAAATCACAGCTAGGTGGCAAAGGCTCCACTGATTCCCAACAGTCTAAGTCAGCGATGGTCTCCTGAGAAAGGCAACTGGAAATGTCTGATAAGGGTGCTATGATTTTATCAGTGAAGGAAACAGGCTCTCTGACATGGTCTGAGAGAGCTGATACAATCTCTATTTGTCTCTTGTATGTCGGAGATGCAATTTCTGTGGGACTGTGCAAAAGCGAACAGTCTAAATCCCCAGTCTGGCTGTCTGAGAGAGGGGGTTTTGACTCTGTTTGGCCATCTTTGTGAAGGAGTGGAGGATCCATAGGGACTTCCGGGTCTGTTACTCTGGGAGACTGGCAGCAGTGGGACTCTAGTCCCAGAACAGCAACTTCAGGTTGGGCTTGGGGATGAAGGGCACAGGGGTCTGTGGACAGTGGCTGATTGGTTATCCCAACCTTTCTGCTGTCATGTCCTCTTCAGAGTTCAATTATATCCTTGTGTTTTTAGATTCAGTGTCTGCAAAGTAAAGCATGAAATTACAAAAATACATGATCTGAATTACTATAAAACTGCAAAATTGGAAAACATTTGAAGCTAATTTTGTTTTTCAGCTTAGAGTTTTGTAACTGACCAGTTAAAATGACCCTTGACCTGGGCCACTCCTTGATCTACCGTATCTGGAACAAAGCCCACTATCTCCCTCTAGCTGTCACTTTGTGTGATATGTCTCTCTTCTATGAGGTGCCCCATTTTATGGCTTGGTGCATCTATTTCAGTAGCAATTAAAGGATTCTTGACATACTTTATCAACAGGGAACCTTCCTGTTTGTTGTTACTTGGTAGATGTAAAAGTTTGTTTGTATTGTCTTGTACAGCTCAGAGGTAGAACAATATTCCAGATACATTATTAAGTATCTGTGAGAAAATTCGATAGAAACTGTATGACATGGGCTGTATGGTTCTTCCAATGTTTTTGGTAACCCTTCCTTTAACAATCACTTCTACAAGACATTTACCAGGTAAAAATGTGGCAAGAATAGTAAGTTCCCAGTTAATCACAGCTGTAACTAAGTAGATAAATACAGCTGAATTCAATCTCTGGTATTACTCATCAGTTCAAGAAATGACATTGTATTGTAGGTTAAGAACTGGGCAATACTATGGGAACAAGCAATGCAATGCAAACCATGTTTGTTAGTTATTAAGTATGCTTCAGTCATGGTCAACTAGTGTGCCAATTAACTCAATAAGTCAGGTAGGAGGGAGAATCCTCCCACCTGACATATAAAATGTAGGAGTAATGGTAAGGTTTTAATAATTTGTGCTTGATTACTATACAGATTATAAAGACCGATGAAAAAGACTGGACATACACTGATAAGTACCAGACTTATGCAGACCGGTAAGAATGCATCCAATATTTTAGAAAATGCACCATGAAACTAGATGAAAAGCATGTGGTCTGTGAGAGTTTGTGCAAGGTCATTACTGATACAATTCTCATAACATACATGGAGGTGGAGCCCAGGAATTACACCGTTAATCTGGGGCTGTTACCATCTTAAACCTGTGACAGTGTAGTTACTTGAACTGATGAGTAATACCAGAGGCATTTTTAAGTTATTCAGCTTCTAAGTATTTACCTTTTTAGTTACAGCTGCAGTTACTTGGAAACATCCATTCTTGTCATGTATTTATCTGGTATATACCTGGTAATTAGGGTGACTGTGAAAGGAAAGGGCACAATGTTTTCTAACTAGAAATGGTATCATCTGCCTCTAAAACGTATCTGTGTTACCTACTATAGACAACTAGAACATATCTGCAGACGCCTGATATGAAGTGTTGAAGGGGATGGCCCCAGTACATACAACCTGCTGTACAGGATTGCAGGAGAGGAGCTGGCGGTGGAGACACTGGAAAAATACCAGTACATGCTCACCCATGACCTGCATTAATCACATTCCTGTTGCAGTGAAGGACACCTCAGCTGAGCCCTCGAGGCAACAATGTTTACTATGAGAGACACAACTCATCTATTGCGAGACTGTTGACAAACACGGGTACTTAGTTGAATCAAATATCACAATTTCACAATACTGAGGCTATCTAAAGATAGAGTGAAAAACACGCTACCATGCTAGTCTTTTAGATAAGTAACTATTTAATGACAGTTCATCAATACGTTTATATTACGGTGTACCTCTTAACCACTTACTCATTTGTAAGACTGTTCAAACATCCCATAAGTACTCCAAGACTTTCAAACCCAGTCCAAGACATATCCCTGTGGATCTCAAGTTAATCCACCTATTTGACCACTAAGCCACTCTATTAGGAGATACAGTGAGAAATAATCCCATATGTAGTTTTGATTATGCCATGCAGGTTGTCTATGTATCTTTGTTGTATTTTCATCTTGCTGGCCCCTGGCCTTTCAGTATGACTGATTATTGCATTAGTCAGGGTTTGATCAGTTCCCACATTAAGGAACAATAGAGTTATCAGCTCCTGTGGGATTGGGGACGGGAAATCCGTAAGTGTAGTTAGATTTCATTATGTGCCAAAGTAGATTTACCCTCATTCACGTAGTCCAAGAGGCGACTATAAACTTGACAATAAATCTATGTATCCTAAGATTGATGTTTCTGAAGTATGTGAATTATTTGTAAAACAGCAGTTAGGTCAAGAAGGATGTGTAATTTCAAATGACACCAGTTGTCTCAAGTTGCAAGGCTTTCCCAACATTGATATGCTGCTGTAAATGAGCAGATGGATAACATGAATCAGATAAAAAAAAAGAAAGGTTTACTTGGTGAAATTAAATATATTTTTAAATGCACTTAAATTTTATCCTAGTTTTTAATAACAAAGCAGTATATCATGCAACACAGAGTCTGCACACTAACAGAGTCTGCACACTAACTTATGACCAGTGTTGTAACAGACAGAGCATTCTTATTTACAATGTTTACCATTCCCACTGACAAGTCATTGCTCAGTAGAACCAGCAACACATGGCTGACAACAAGTTACCTTACAGCTGAAACATATATCGTAAATCATAAATGATTCCCAATGGTATCATTAACACTTGAGGCATTAAAAACAGTTGTCTAGCCTGTGAAGGGGATTTCCAGCCATGCATGTACGTACCCGTCATAGCTTCCAATGATGTAGGACTTCAGTACGAGCTCAGGCAGAGCTGGTCTTGGGGTGTGAGTCTATTTTTAACTGTTGTCTCCCCATAAGTACAAAGTCAGTTACCTGATAGTGTGGACATGTGCCGATCCTGAACACTTAACACTGCACATCTATATTTACAGGCTGTTTCACTGGTGGCCAACTTTACTTCACAAACTGACTTGTACCTTTTCATCCACTGCACAGTCGTCATGGAGGCTATGGCCTGTTGGTTACCTTGTGGAGATCTCACTGAGTCACTGATGGAAGTGACTCATATGCCTGTGGCCTGTTGAAAGAAACAACCAGATGGTTCATGGTTGCATTATTAGCGGAATCATTTAGGAATAGATAGGCATTTTTCCATCATAGTTCAATGGGACAAATCATGTTTTGAGTGACAGGAGTGAGAATATGAGCTATCCCTGTGGCAATGCACCACTGAATCTTCTTGCGTCATTGAGTACCAGACATGTATAGTGCATGGGCAGTAGCAATACGTTGCAGGGCAGATGCAGCAAAGGGGCTGAAGAGTTTCCTTCACTCCTGTCTGTAATTATAATCTTGTGGACTGGAACAGAATGAAGAGAAACAACTAATACTACATTAAATAGAGACAGTCGTTCTGTTTCAAGCACTTAGCTGACAGACTCTTTTCCTTACATGAAGTGCAACAGTAGAATAAGCCTCATTTCCTAGTGCACCAACATTACCAGCAACTAATAGTAAACAGTGTAAAGGTCAGAGCCACAGGGAGTTGGCAACACGTGATAAATGTTCTCATGAGTCTAGCATTATCTTTATGATAGGGAGACGATCTGAGGAGAAAACAGGATTTACTTACATGTAAAAGGACTTATGTTTTGTTATTATGGAAAAAAAAGGGAGCAACATTTTAAAGCATTGCCAGGCCCTGTTAAACCCTACCTAGCCTAGCTCAGTGTGGCCCACTCAAGGAACACATTCTAGGGTGCCGGGAAAATCTTTGTCCCTTTGAATGTATATGAAAGGAACCATTCACCTGCTACCAGTTGAGTGGATGATTCAAAGTATACTAAAATATATCTTCTGATAAAAAAATTTGAAAAACATAGAATAAAGAGAAAATTTGCTTTTATGACTATTGTGAACTAGGCTTGTCTATCCAACACATTTCTATTGCTACACTGTTCCTACCCTGTTACTTGTTAACTTTCTGTGTCTTTTTCCTGCTTTCTGATACCCCTCCACATCCCAGTCTCTTGTAAATGTATGCCCCTATATCTTTTCTTCTCTTTCCTTTCTTACTGTTTATGTTACGATCAACAAGAGGAACCCAAATGCAGAACTCAGACTCAGGATTGAGAATGAATAAGAGGTTTATTGTTAGGGATTCCAGGGAATGGGGATGGAAGAGGGGAAAAGTCCAGCAGGTGAAGGCAGAGGGGGAAAGGGGGGCTGATGGCTGGAGAAGCGTGGCGGAGCAGGAATGAGGGCTGGATGTGAGCGTGGCTGCTGAGGCTGGCTTGGAAGCTGGTGACTGGCAGACTGGATAGCTAAATGGCAGGCAGGGAGATGAATAGGCAGGCAAGCAATGATCCCGTGGCACAGGGAAACAAAATTAGTGACGAGGGGAAAAATACACACGAGAGATAATAACCTGAATACACAATGGAAGTGGCCGGAGCCGTGTGCAAACCACTAAGGCTGAAACAACGATCTGGCGATGAGTGACTGAAGTACCGGAGTAGATATACTGCAGAGTAGATGAGTAGATGGATGGCAGGTGTGCGGCTGGGAGCAGGTGAGTATGCTGGACAGCAATCAGGGAGCCAGGGGAGTGAATGGGGCGCCACGCACAGACACACACACACACACAAAGAGAGAAACAAACAGGGACGCATAGGAGAAAGGGAAGACACAAGAAACACAAGGAAAAGGCTGGAGGCACGGCCTTGACACTTTATTCCTCCCAGGTTTTCCCCAAGGCCAGGCATTCACCACCTCCAGGCCCCTCCATCTCTTTATCGCTGCAGCACCTCAAGGTCAAGTGGAGAGTCCAGCGTTGCCCTTTCCTCCAGCCCTGCATCTCACAGGACTTCCCAATCTACCCTTTCTAATAAACACTTTACACTAGTGAAAGCTCTGTTTCACAGTGTTACTGATTTCTGGCTGTTTGACTGAAGGATCTAAGACTGTCACTGTATTGAATGGTAATTGTTAGTAAATGCAAGTAAATATCCTCTAGTTGCTAGTTGCTAACCAAATGTTGAAGAACCAGAGAAGGGCAGTTTTGTAACCTAGTGGTAATTTATGGCTGTTGCATCATTGTTCCCTCATATTGAGTAGAACAGTGACAGGTGGAGAGTTGATGCTTTTGCTGCCTTGAAATCAAATCAGTCATGGTTTAACGACTACGGGAAGTGATTGTTGATGTGTGTGTGTGTGTGTGTGTTTGTGAGGAGATTTATGAATGATTTGTCCCCCTGCTCCAAAGTGCTGATATGTCATTATGAGTGCAATAAATAGATGAGGATGCAAACTACCATTCTAATCATGTCATGTCCATTTCCTTCTTTCAGTGCCGTTATGTATGTAATGTAACGCTGTAATGCTGTGTACCCACACCTGTTCTTGTGGTGCATTGGAAATTTCAGTAAAAAGCACAAAACATTTCCTCAGAAAATTTAACCTTTTCTAGTTTTCAAATTTCAAGCCTGTAAAATCTCTTTGAGCGTCTCCAAAATATAATCTTCAAAACGATGTTAATCAACCACGAGTTGTTATTAAGCATTGAAAATGCTTGACTGGTCTCAGGCATGCTACGTAGTCTTGGGTATGTTGCTGTGGGGTTTTGGATTGGATTTGGCCCTATGGACTCGTGTGAATATCCATGTAGAGGGAAGTGTCACCTTACCAAAGCATGATATATTTACACTATGTTGTTGCACAGCCTGCCTCAGCCTGGTGTCTCCTTCCCTGAACTCCCCCCTGAGTGTGTGTGTTTGTGTATAAGAGAGAGAGAGGGGAGGGGTTGGAGAAGGGGTCAGCTAAAGACTGCTTTCCCAGAACCTATGAAGGCAGTAGTGCCATAGTTGCCAGAGGAAAGATATGAGACAAATCTTCACTATGCCAATGCGTAACTAAAGAGATTGCAAACAAAAGAAAAGCCAAACTGAGTTTGTTTATATTTGTGTATATATATATAGGCTATATTTATCTTTTTTCTCCATCTTGTAGTCAAACTGCTCATCTGTGTGTAGAATATATGTTATAGAGAAAGATTCCAGTGGAGGAAGAACATACACTTAATAATAGACAGACATTCAACAGGTTTTGAAACACTTCACATAATATCAGAAAACCTTCTGTCATGCTAGTCTTAGAACATGACTCCATAGAAAATCACTGCAATGATTGACACAGCAACGTAGGTGGCTGTGTAATGTGTCACATGTAAGGAGTGTGTGTCACCACCATATTTGTGTCTATGCTTGTGTGTGTGAAAGTGAGAGAGAAAATAGACAAAGAGAGAGAGGGAGAGGCAGAGGAAGAAAGGTATTTCTTTGAGGCTATACACCAGCCATTACTCAACTGGATACAATGCACAAGACAGCACACCATCTGTGCATAGTGAGAGCGTGGCTGCATGCTTGTGTCATAAGAAATAAGACCTTTTTTATGAGTCCATCAGATGAGTCAGTGTCACCTGCCAATCCTGAATTCACTGCCAGGAAGAGTGCATTAATTGTGTGGACTGTACATGGACCTAGTTTAACTGTCTGCTCTTACACCAGTGTTATGCTGTTAAATCCATTCATGGGTGGTAGAAGGATACAGGATGTGCTTTGAATCAGCCACAGGGAAAACTGTCGTTACTCCTGTTCTCCTCAAGAGGGCAGTGCTATTTAAGTATTTTGCTCTCATGTGAGCCCTTTCCTCTCATAACCAATTACAAAATGAAAATATAGCTGCAATCAGCAATGAAGGGGCCATGCGAAATACGAAGCTGCGGCTGTAGTTGAAGCAGCAGGGGTAGCAGCGGCAGTCGTGGTATTGTAAAGGATGATACGACGGCCAATGAGGAAAGAGCAAGGGACTTTGCGACAGAGCACCGCTTTTTCAAACCAAAAGTCATCTTCCGTCACAGCTCATTTTTAGGTTTCTCGGCTGCTTGTCTCCTCAAAAAAGATTATTTTCCTTAACATTATAAATACGGGCTGTGAGCATTTCTAAATTCCGTCCCTCACACCATAACCCAGTCAAAGTCTGAGTCATGGTCAGATATGTCCCTCCTCCATTATTTTTTTTACTCATAATCATAAATGTTCTTGAGTGAAAAATCACAGACATTTTCTCTGCATGAAACATTGAAAATTGATTAATCAACTGGGCGATTATAGCAATCACACCGAACTCAGTGAACATTGTGACCCCTTTATAGCTGTTGATACAAGGGTGTGTAGATGTAGGGCCCACTGTTTAAAAATGACCACATTTGTTGCTTTTTGTACTGGTTTATACCATAGTACCATAGTTCACTATTTATTTTGACAATGACATCCAACATACAAACTAAAAGCAGTAGTACATTATTTCTTTTTATTTAATAATTAATAATGGCCCAGTCTGAATTTGTTTCTGACAAATATTTCAATTTTCCCGGATGTGAGCATTCATTTACCATCTTGTGTGCAAGGGTGTAGGGAGTAGCAACTAGTAGGAACTAGACATTAAGGCACGTTGGGTTTAAGCGATAGTGTTCTATGTTGATGATGTGTTCTTGACTATGATTTCATTTTTAAAAAGAAATAGGCTCATCTACCAGTACAGATTTAAAGAAGCGTGTTGGCTGAGGGTGCAAGGCAAGAGGGAACAGTATATACAGTTCCTCGACTATGTGCTGACTTGTCTCGATCCACTCTATCCACTCTAGCTAGTGCCACAAGGCATTCAACAGGTTGGTCCAGGGCACAGTACCTTTGTAGCAAGGTACCCTATGTGTACCATCACCACTCAATAGAGAGTAATTGGCTGTGTCAAAATTCATCAGTCATGACATTTGTAAAGAATTAAAATCACTTGGCACTGAGGGAATAGGACAGTGGCAGAATAGGGCCAGAAAAATCATTAAACCTGCCATCCCTGTTACCTCTCCCTAGCCCAACACAGCTTAATAAGATTACAAACGTCTTCCACCTGATCCAGCGATGAAACGCTGATAAAAATATGCTATACTGAAGCTGTAATAATGTGCTGTCCTCTGACCTGGATAGGGAGCTCTATTAATGATCAGTGGCACTGCACTGTACAAGCAGAGTATGGATGAGCAAGAGAGTCATTCTGATATATTTCCATAGGAGGAGCTGATGTGTCATGTGCAGTGGACATCAGATCTTGCCCCTGGCAGGTTTCATCATTTATTGACATCAAGAACAGCATTGTACACAGGCATCAGACATGTCTTGAAACAGCAGCAGCAAGACACTTTCTAATCAACAGAGAACAATTCACAGACTGCTTCTCACATGCAGCTTTACAGTGCGGGACAGCTCGAGTATAAAAACTAATGTCCAATACAGAATTGTCGTTTCATGGAATGCATGGAAAAAAAGAAAACAATGGAAAATAATCTTGTGATGATCTAGCTTAAAATTCATTGTTATTTTCATTTAAATAGTTGCCTTGAGAATTATAGGAATATTTTCCTCATTCAGCTTTACGGCAATGTTTACATTCTGAGAAGTCAAAGTATTTCTGCAATTTTGTTAGATTTTCTTCTTGTTTGATTCCTGGCATTACAAACTCCGTATTGACACACCTGACAAAGTGAATGAGTATCCATTATGATCTCCCAGTATATCAAACAACCACTGATTGGAAAAATGTAAAAGAGGCAGAAACTAATAATGTTACGATATGCAGAGACATTACAATATTCATTTCTGCTGTAAAAAGTATTTTGTATCTTGTATCTTAAATATTGCAAACACAAATGTACACTCTCCGGCCACTTTATAAGGTACACCTCTCTAGTACTGGGTAGGATCCCCTTTTGCCTCCAGAACAGCCTGAATTCTTCACAGCATGGATTCAACAAGGTGCCCTTCTGCACACCACTGTTGTAAAGAGCTGTTATTTGAGCATTTGTGGCCTTTCTGTTAGTTTGAACCAGTCTGTCCATTCTCCTCTGACCTCTCTCATGAACAAGGTGTTTTTGGCCACAGAACTGCCGCTCACTGGATGCTTTTGTTTATTGCACCATTCTCTGTAAACTCTAGAGACTGTAGTGGTGAAAATCCCAGGAGCAGCTGTTTCTGAGATGCTGCAACCACCACGCCTGACACCAACAATCATACCACGGTCAAAGTCGTTTAGATCAGCATCTTGCCTATTCTAATGTTTGGTCGAAGAAAAAACTAAACCACTTCACCATGTCTGCATGCTTTATGTATTAAGTTGCAGCCACGTGGCCGGTGATTTTTTTGTCAATCTTGGTCACAAAGAGCTGCGACAGCGATAAAGAAAAGACAGGAATGCATTGTGAATCATATAAAAACATGCCCTCTGTCTATACAAAACACATTTCTGAAAGAATTCAAATTTGGCCCAAACAGTATGTCTTCAAAGACGTCTGACTCACACAAACAGAGCCATGATGTATTGCTATAATCCTACACAGAATAGGGAGCTCTTGAAACTCATTCATTTTTAGGCTTTTTCATTGTCTGTGATTGTATGATATCAAGTTGAAGCGGTGGCATAGAGATGGAACTGGTTTGTAAAGATGTGGTTTACAGATTTAGACGCTTTCATATTTGATGTGTAAACAAAGTAATGGAAAACAGTACAGACCAATAAACAGGAACAATGGGCTCTGATGCCTCTTTGACAGATCGTCCTGAAGTCATCGGATATGTGATTTAATGATCTGGAAATATGCTCACAAACTCATGCAAAGATTGAGGTTCAGGGCAAATATAGTTTCAGGATCTTTGAGAAAGTCCTAGAGCTAGTTTGAGTTCAAATGTTTTTCCTTGTCCAACATTAATTGTGCCACCCAGGAGAGAAACTAACAGGGGCTCAGAAAGAAACGTTAGTTATCTATGAAATTATGAACAAAATAAAACAAAACGCACGTTTGATGCCCATCTTCCATTCAACTTCCAAGTTCCAATGGAAGACCACAGCTAGGCGTGACCTGTATGGTAAGTTTTTTTCAGACATTCGTTGGACATTAGCAGCATAGAAAATTCAGAACACTGCCAACTGTATGAGGATTAATCCCATTACAACAATATAGTCATACATTATCTATCCACCATCCTAGTGAGAAGACCACAATGGAAACTGTTTAAAATAAAAAGCTCTTCTATAAAAAGATCTATTCAAGGCATATAGAAACATCTATGCCATAAAGTGTACAAAAATGTTATATTATTTAATTAAATACACATAAGGTGACTTTGAAATATATTACATATTTTAAACACATGAAATTTGTGTGTATATTGTATGTCTATTTTTAGTACATACACGTTATGTTTCAAATATGTGTGCACAACAGTCATTGGAGATGGGTGAACTGTCATTGTCTGCAGCTGATGTGAACTGTATGAATTCAAAACGACAGTATTGGATGGAATGGTAAGACCACAGCGGTTCAAAATGTTCCTCTCACTTCTCGGCTGTGCTCAGTCTCTTTGCCTTTATGAAGGCCATCCCATGTGTCCTCATGTGTGTATTCAGGTTTCCCTCTGTTTCAAACATCTTCCCACACACCTTGCATTTGGTATTTGGTGTCCCATCGTTATTTTCGTCGGTGACATCCAGCTGATTCTCTCTTTGACTCTCATCGTCGTTGTCGCCGCATCCATTGCGTCGGGCCAGACCCTGCGGCTCTTTCAAACGATGGACGATGAAGCGGTGTCGGGCCAGTGAGCGGTGGGAGGTGTAGCAGAGGCCGCACTCCTGACACTGGTAGGATGACCCGTCAGACTTGTGCTGGGGAATGTGCTCATGGAAGGCAGTGATATCCTCAGTGGTGAAGCCACAGACGGCACACTTGTGAACTTTGAGAATGTTCACCTTGAGCTTCTTTAATGGCTGTGAGTCAGAACCCCTGGGGTGCAAGCCTGGAGACCCCTCATCTTCTTCTTTCTTCCTCTTGGGGCTGAGGGTCTGTGGAGGGGATTGAGACGATGGATTAAGGATGAGAGAGGAGTCCTGCAGTTGCACTTGTACAGTGTTTTGGATAAAAGCATCTACCAGTTGGCATACAGTCATGGGATGCCCAATCTACAAAGAGCGCTTAGCACAATTTCCCTAGAAGAAGTGAATGTCTGCAAAGGGCACACACATGTTTGGCTGTTCATCTGTGTGTGTGTGAGAGCAGTCTTGCTTGCTTATGTGTGTCACAAGCACCTGTTCAGCCACAGTACCTGAGAGTGTTGGTTGTCAGGTGTAGCCTCCGTATTACCATGGTCTATAGTCTTCCCCTCTGGGTCTTTCATTCCATGCATCATCTGAATGTGCTGGTCCAGCAGCAGTCTTTTAGTGAATGGCTGACTAAGGGCAGGACAGTGTCTGTAAAAGTACAGTAAAACATCAAAACCTCTGGTAAACATATCGTTATCACATCTCAAGGACAAAATGGTTTTATTTCTAGGTTGAGTTGCATACTTTTGCGTACACTTTCATTGTGTGTATAGAAGATAATGGTGAACTGTTTGCATCAGTCTGTGTACTCACGGGCAGGTGTAGACCTTACGCAGCCCCTTGTGTTTGAGTCGGTTGTGTCGGCACAGACTGTGGGAGGAGCTGAAGGACTTGTCACACTGTCTACATGGATGCTTCTTGAGTATCTGCAATCAGAGAAGGAGAAGATATAAGATACTAGAACAAATTGCAGTTATGGCTTATGTTTCCAATGTCTTAGCAACTGTGACACACATAACATAGAAAATTGTTTTGCTGTTGGAGTGATCGGGTTTATTTGGTTGGTTTGTTTCACTCGCTTTGTTCGTATTACAACATATCCTTCTAGTTTTTCCCCAATGTGAATGTCCTAAGCACATCTAAGTAGTCTCTCGTGAAAATGTCCTGTGACAAATCCGAAACTTCATTTAGAGTGCTATAAATTAAAACCATTAACCTTGCCATGTTCACGCCTCATGTGAGCCACAAAGACCTCCCTGGAAGTGAAGAGGCAATCGCAGTCTCCACATGTATACCCCGGGCCGGGAGGGTTCCTGAAGTCCACTGAGAAATTACTGTTGGTTTTCTTGAGGGGCAACTGAGGATGCTTCTTGTCCCCCCTGTCTTGTCCATTGACATTCCCTCCATCCCTGTTGTTATTATTACTGCTGGGGCTGTTGCTGTTATTACTGTTGGAATTAGTGGCTTTGGTGCTGAGAGGCAAGTTGATGCCCAGGTTAGGTGGACCCTCGATGGTCTTTAGGGTTCCATGTATGGTCTGGAAAGCATCCACAGAGACAGAATAATACATATACACCTTTTCTACTCTGAAAGAACGGTAGAAAAAAGTTTAATTTTTACATTTCTATCTGTTTTTTTAAAGTATTGGAGGAGTGATGTGTAAAACCATTTCTAATCTAAACTTACTGGTATTATTAGGCTTATTATATTATAGGCTTGACTATGAAATCTGAAATAGTCAAGATTATGCTCTGTCACCCATCCTACTGCTTACCATTATGGGGGCTTACCTTGATGTGGTCCAACATGAGCTGTTTCTGTGCATAGTGCATAGAGCAGTCGGGGCATTTGAACACTGACACTTTATGATTGACTATGTGCTGGTCGAAGTGTGTGTAGAGCAGAGACTGCAGGGTAAATACGGTATCACACATGGAACACTTATAGATCAACCTGAAAGACAGAAAAACAATGTCCTTTAAGAAGCTTGTGAGCACACTGCAAAATACAAAAGATACAAGAAACACAACTAACAGTGCTAAGACAAATCAAACTTTCTGTGTAAAGAAATGTTATCTTCCTTACACAACATACAAAACCTTAAATAACCATACAGATATATCAGCATATAAATATATAGCATGTAAAAATGTAAAATTTATTTTTTTTAATGTTTTTCTGTGAAGGTTTATTAAATATTGTTTGGCATATTCTCTTTCATCACTCCTCAAATACAGTTTATTCAAAAACACAACGTGGGCAAGAACACCTGCTCCTGAACAACCTGAATGAATGAGTGGCTTGATGATTGACAGGACGGAAGTCAGTGAAAGGTTGTCATGTGGAAAAAATAAACCCAGGCAAAGCCACCATGTCTAAAATCCATAAAACTGCTGTTGATGATGGAGCCAGGTTGAATTTTCTTACCAAAACTAATTGGTCATGGGTATTGGGTAACTTAATCTGTTAAAAACAAAAAGTGTGAGCGTGTGAAAGGTAATGAGTGTGGTTGTGTGTGTGTGGGGAGGTTCTCTGTGGAAAAAAAGAAACAAATGTATAAAAATAACAAATTACATTAAAATATATTAGTGGAAACATTTATTTCAAAATCTAGGTTTTTTGCCACAACTCCCCCAAAAAACAACTGCAATATGAAATGGAGTCATCATGCTAAGTAGAACAGAGAATGAGAAAGGCAACTGATTATTTTGTGTTTCGGAATAGCAATGTATAAAAACTAAAAACATCCACATCCATATTTGTGATGGTGTGTAGACCTACTTGGGCTCCCCTATCTTGACTCCTGGGTGCTGTGTGTATGCATGGGAGTGCGTTCCTGGTGCAGACTTGAAGGCCATGGGGCAGATAGGACATTTATAGAAGATCTCACAGTGAGTACTCTGGATGTGGGCTTTCAGAGTAGCAACATCAGCAAAGATCACACTGCAGTGGATACAGCTGGAGGGAGAAGTGGAAGAGGGAGAGAATCAATAACATTATATTGACAAAAGATAGCAACTGTTTATAGTAACATTAACACTACATAGAAATAGAGCTAACAACTCAATGTAGGCACTGGCCTAACATAATAATAAAGTTACTCAATATAGACTGCGACTAATAAACAATAGCAAAACCTACCGGTCCAAAATGAAAATAAACACATCTGCATCATTTCTTAGTCCCTTCTCATCTTTGAGTTCTTTTCATTCTGGAAAGGCGATGGTAGTGTTCATTCTACTTTCGACAACTTTCGTTTGTTTTTCCTTTGATTTTATTTTGATGCAGTTGAAGTTTCTGTAGGTACTGGTCTTTGTCTGTTTTAGCTATGGTGACTAGTCATGCAAACTACTGAGCCATTCTTGTATTTAGCAAACAAAACCCCACCGTTGCTCTTTCTGTAAATGTAAAACGCATCACTTCCTGTGCTACAGGATTTTTCCTAGGAAAGAGGTACCTGCTCAGGTGTTGTACTGGGTATCACAAGTGTGTTATATCAATCAGTAATAGAAAGTAGCAAAACAGATTTCAATTTATGTGTAAATGTCACAGATTATTACTTGAATCAGGCAAGGTGACTAACAACACATTATTATGTACTGGAACAGCCTAGAGTAGTTGCAGGTTGGAAGTGAGGGTTACACCTATTCAGACACCAACACCTGGGAGCTGCCTGGGCGCCTGGGAGCTCCCCAGTGGTATTTAAATAATGAGTAAGTGAGGGAGGAGAAAGTGTTATTCACTTCCACCACCCAGATTATCCCAGCTGGGTCAGGGATTTGACCTGGTGACCTTGAGGTCACAAGCCTGTTTCTCTAACAATCAGACTACCACAGGCCACATTACAGTTAGATACTTGTATTGTGGGGTCAAAGTGTTAATTGTATCACATTTGAGTCAGAATCACTAGCTAGGAGATGACCGTAAATCAAGTTTGAAGGACTCGAGGAGTTGCCTCTTTCTGGGTCACCTCTGCGTCAGTAAATTCTGCACTTGTTTAACCACAAATTAGTTTTGTCAGTTTTTCAGAGCCAATATCTCTGATGACTTAACTTTCAAACTAGAGATTTTGTGATGCTCCAAATGCTTTCCTTTGATCTCATTCTGACCAATATATCACTTCAAATAATTTGGGATTGTCAAGCTGAGGCACAAAAAATATGTAATAATAACTGTAATTGAAAATGACTGGGTAAGTGGCACTTTGTAAGAAAGGTGACAGCAGCATTTCACACTGATTTCCTTACTGAAAAATGATTTAGATCTGAAATTTGAATGAACTTGTCCTAAAAGACATATGCAAACTAATAATATTGTTGTTTTAGATCTTTAAAGTACTATAGGTTGCTCTCCAATACTGACCGGTAGCCAACTCTGCGTGTATAATGCAGGCAGTTCTTAGTGACATGGGACTGGAAGTGGACAGAGCGACAGCTGGCACCACACTCAGGGCATATGTATGGAGACTTGTGCTGGTGGATTCGCTGGTGTGACAGAAAGCTGCACTGATTGGGAAGAAGCATTTGGCAGATAGTGCAGGTTTTCTATAGGGATAAAAAAGATGAGATAAAAAAATAAAAATGTCAGCATGATTTATCCTGGCACTGGAATTATTGTAAGAATCAGAATAAGAGAATTTATCTTCTATTAACATAGGGGACACTGTTTACCAACATTTACAACATATGTGCTGTATTAATCAATACAGCCAGCAGCACTCATGGTAATTCTTTCCCATTCAAAATTCTGTAGATAAAATGGAAGTATATTTAATAGTTCATACCACACATATACACACACACACCTGCCCGTTGGACTCCAGTGCCTGCTGATAGTGCATGGCTAGAGAGCTCTCATCCTGGAACATTTCGTTACATTCCAAGCACTTGAGGCTGTGCCTGCAGAGTTTCGATGCATCATCCTCCAAGGGCAAGGCTGCCACTAGAGGAGCACTGCATGGGGCTGAGATCACCGCAGTTTGGGTACCACCGCCAGCAACCTTACCTGGGATTTGACCTGTGGAAACCTGGGCATGGGTGGTGGAGGTGGTAGAGGTGAAGTTGGATGAGACTGATGAAGGCAATGTGGTTATCATTTGATCTGCAGGGATGGGTTTTAGAATGAGGTGTGAACACTGCATGACCACCCCTTTGTCCTTGTGGCCCCTGGCATGGGACAGCAGGCTACATTTGTTGTAGAAAACCAGGCTTTTGGCACAGTGGTTGCAGGTGACCTCAATCCGCACGC
>OOFE01020443.1:0-15448 GCA_900323365.1 Monocentris japonica | reverse complement strand
CACGCTGCGACGTTCATAGTGCTGAGTCAGACTCTTCTCAAGAGCAAAGGAATCCCCACACTCCAGGCACTTGTAGCCACGAGAGGGTAGCGAGATACAGGCTGAGGTTGGGGGAGAGAGGTTGGGCACGTACACGGGGACAGGGTTTATGCTACTCAGGACTTTATTGAAGGCATCCACCACTGAACTTTGAGAGCTGGTGAACACTTGAACTCTAGAGACTTTCTTTGGTGTCTGGCCAGCCAGTATTGTCTGCTGCTTGACTTGGTGCTGTGGTTGTGGATGCTTGGGCTGCTTGGAGGAGGACAGGGCCTGGTGGAGCTCACAGGCCGCAGAGGACACAGTCTGAGGCAGAATATTAAGGTTGGTAAGATGGACTGTCTTTGGCACAAGTTTGGCATTAGCCAGACTGGAGGCAGGTACCATGACAGTCTGTTGCTGGATGGCGTTAGCAGCTTTAAGGATGGCACTGCTGGCACTCTGCACTGAGGCAGCAGGGATTACTGTTGCTTTGACTGTGGTGTTGTTAGCCAGCTTCAGGTTGATGACTTGTGACCCTGCTGTTTTGACTGCTGATACTGGCAGGAAGGCTGTTGCCACAGGTTTGATAGTCATGTGCTTAGTTATTTCCATGGAAGGACCTCCTGTGGTAGCTACAACTGTGGTGGGAAGAGAGGGTCTGTGTGTGGGAGATGAGAAGATTGTGTTGGAGGTTGCGGAGGAAAGCATGGAGGAAACCATGACAGAGGGGATATTGGAATTTTCTCCTTTCTTCACGCCTTCAGGGTCAAACTCTGGAAGGACTCGGGTGACGGTACGTTTGATCTGGCCTGATGATGTCTTGATGGTTTTGATTCTGACCTTTGGGATAACAGGGGTGGTGCCTGTGGGTGAGGCAGGGGAGCCTTTATTGCTACCCTCACTGGTAACACTAGAAGGGCTGCCTGGCTCTCTTGACAGCAGCCTCTTGGCAACCTCCAGGGCTGACTCCTGTTCAGTTGACTCCTCTGGTGCCCTGGGACTCTCATTGGTCTCCTTGTGGGACTCCCTCTGGGGAGTGATGTGTTTGGATTCTTTCTGGGAAGATGAAGAATCTGAGACAGCCAAGTCGGCAGCACTGGCCTTTTTGGCACTGAGGACTGCTATGGCTGCTATACACGAAGAGAGTTTTGCTGAGGACTTGGTTTTGGCCTGGGACACACTGGAAACAACAACAGGGCCGAGCCCTGAGGGTTCCCAGCCTCCTTGCCCTCCTTTCCTTGAGGCTTGAAGACTGTGTCTTTGGCTTCCTCCTTAGAGTTCCTTGATTTAGGTGTGTCCTTAAATTTGGAACAACCCAAACTGCCATTGTTGTTTTTGTTTCGATCAGGTTTGGATTGATCTGAGTCTCCATTGGCTCTAGGCTTAGAATGACTGTCCACTGATGTAGAAGATTTTGGATCCTGAGGCTCTCTCTTAGGACAGGAAGAATGCCCTATCAAGGAGTTTAGAGTGGGTCTAAAAAATGATTGCCTACCCTCTGTAGGGTCATCTACATCAATCTTATCATCATCATCAAACTCTTCAGCACTGGAGATAGGGCTGAACTGATTGAAGGTAGGTGATGGGTTATTAACTGGCAGACCTTCCTCCCTGGGAGCTTTCCATCCAGTCTTGGTGTAATGATTACGAGGTGGTATGGCTGTTAAGAAGCCATTATGAAGTCCATTGCCCATGGTAACAGAATGGCGATGTGAGTGTAGATGGCCATCCTTCTCTGATATGGTTCCTCCATGCTCACCAGTGTCCATGTTTTGGATGTTCTTGACAATGACACTAACGCCAACGTCATGTCCTGCCGAGGGGTTATGGGCCTCATTCTCATTGGTAGTCACCCCACCACTGGTTTGTTTGAGCTGGCTGTCATGGTCATCATGGTGGCCAGACTCAATAGCAGCTTTGGGATCCACCATGTCGGGGATGTCGAAGGCCGCCAGCAGGTCATCAAAGTCTGGCGTCTTCATATCTCCCATGATCCTGCTCCTTTTCTGATGAGGAGATTACCTGGAGAACACAGAAGAAATAGGAGAATAATGAATATCGAAAGCCTTATTTTTAGTCCTTTAATTATGTCTACATATGAAATGAGTAATGATATGATGAGTTATATTCCAAAAAGAAGATCCGGTTTGTAAAAGTACATTGTATATTGTCAGCCAAGGACATAAGTTACCTATTATTCTTTAAAAACAAACCTAACTTGATTTAATGCTGTGGTATCAATCATTTTGGCAGAGAATGTGTTGTTTCTTCAATTATTGGATATCTAATTTTGGAATGAAACTCTTCATATCTTCTTTGTGAAGGAACAATGTTTGCATCTGATGAAATGAATTTGAATGTAAGAAAGTGTAATGGTGACAATAATGTAGAAGTTAATATAGTAATAATCATAATATTATCTCATATCACTGTCTAAACATACTGAATTGATCACAATGGAATCATTCAATAAAAGTTTAAAATGAGAAAAAAACAATTTGCCTCTTTCTCATTGTCTTATAATAATACAATTTCATCAATAATACATGAAAAGTACTACAGATCAAATCAGTGGAGATTCAATAATCAACAGAACAGATCAACCTGACTAACATTGAAAACAATTTACAGATGCCTCCTGATTTGGAAGGGCCCTTACAATAGCTCAGAAACTAAAATCAAGCCTAATCAAGGCAATTACATTTTTTAATTGTTTGTTGATTGATTTACAGAGAACAAAGAAAGAACACAGGCCTGCGTGTGTGCCTGTAGGTGTATGTGTGTATATATACATGTGTGGGTGGATATGAGAGACACCAGGGCAGTTTGCAGGTACAAATGATACTGCATGGAAAAGGGAATGGCTGTAAGGTAGTTAAGGTATACTGTAAGCTATAAAAAACAAATGAGTCTTGAGTCTGGAGTTGGTACAGAAACAGTGTTGCATCCCCTGGAGCTTTGTTCCAAAGGAGGCCCGTTCTTTTGATTATGAGAAATGAGTCCTCATACTGTGAGGACAGTATGAGGAGTATGAAGAGTTTGCCTAGCTCCGTAGGTGGTAAGAAATCAATGATATACTGTGGGAAAAATGGACTTTTCAGTTAATATATAAATATTTAAAGGTAAAATGAATTGGACCCAGAGGATGATTTGATGGAATTTCAAGATGGGGTGGAGGGTTTCCCAGTCAGCATCTAATTTACTGCAGCCTTTATGGAAAAGGTGAAGGGAAAGCAACTGTTCCACCAAGCCCGTTCTTAAAGTTAAACTCATCCACTGTGTGCCCAGACAAATAATAACAGAATAATGACGTTCAACCTTGTACTTCAAATAAAACTGAAATACTGATACTGAAAAAAACAGAACTCTTATGCACAGCACTGTCAGGAATAATGTTCAGCATTTCAAGCTAGCCTATTTCCATACTGTCAGGGTTTGCCAATACTGCCATGCTTTGTCACAGATGCCATGCCATGTCTTACATATAATTCAAGTTGTATCACAGGCAATAGCCATGAATTAGATTATCACTCTAGTTTAGCATAAAATGAAAATCCATTACAAAACAGAATACACATTTTCCTTTAATTGGACGGTTTAAAGATGACACAGAATCTAGTATGTGATGTCATCAAAGAATTTCAGCTTTGAAATATGTTATTCAATGACAGAATTTCAGCTTTGAAATACATTTTCTCAAAGTCAGTGGTGCTATTGAACATTTACCACTATAACCCATAGCCAGGAATAACCGATAAAAGAGTGTGCCATTCCCCGAAATGAATGATGTCATACTAATTTACAGATCCACAGTGAATGATTTGGAAAAGAAGGAAAGGTGTGATGATGTGGGATCACCATGTATTTAACTAGAAAATTATATCACAAAAGTAATGTAAAAATAATTTGGATGTAAAATTTCAGATGAATATTGTTTGAGTCCACGAAGGACTCCCATCTTTTGTGAGTGGGGCAGCTCCTAACTGTTCACTGGTGTGCTATCACAAATTAATAATTAAAATGAATTAATCTTTGTCAGGATATGTTAAATCTTATTCAGTGTTATTTACCTTTAAACAATACTGGAATGGCACATTTCAGCATGAATAGAAGGTCAACTTATCGGACACTGTGACAGCAGCTAGGGTAACATTTTAGGGAAATGGGTGCATTTTCTCATGTTTCTGTGTTTGGGACATAGCTGTTCATGTTTAGTTTTTGAACTAAATGTGAATTATGTTTTGGAGTCTGTCAAAATAGATAAGATAGAGGGAGATGACCCTGTGGACCTATCCACATACAGCATATGAACAGGCATGTAAACCATGTCACTGCATTCTGGTGCTTGGTGTTTTGCTAGTCTGAAGTGAATGCTTTCTCTTTTCATATTTCTTTAAATCAAGCACTCTGGTCAAGATAAAGAGTTAAAAGAATATATGCAGCATGTCCAACACACTGATGCACAAGGCTCTTGAAGAATGAGTCAGTTGGACTTTGCTTCAATACTATTAGTATGTTGGTGTTTGAATAGCTCTCAATTGTGTACAATAAAATAATCTATCTGCCACATTCCTCCTTAAGTAAGGTGACTTTATCAACCCCTTTATACCAAGCAACTACCTGAATCCCTTTTTACTTTTCTTGCAAAGCTTGCTGATAGAACAAGGCATGGACCTGCATCGTGTCTTTACTACAACAAGAAATTCCCCATTCCTCATTTTTTTGTAATTAGGAAAAAGCTGGTTCTGATCAAGGTATCTGCAATACAGAAGATTACTGTACTCCTGTCAGTTGGTTCTGGGGCTGAATATGATATGGTAAACAATCTTTCAGTTGAATGCAATGTGATGTGCAAGTATATGAATGTGATGACAAGAGCAAAGGCAGCAAGGTTGCCTAATATGAGTAGGCTATATTATAAATGAAAGGATCTAAAACTGGGACAGTCCTTCAAGCATACACACCATGTTTATTTATGAGAATTAGCCAATACATATTGGTAGTGAATACTGTATGGAAAAGTGCCTTTCATTATGCAACACTGAAAAACTTTGCTTCAAATAGGTTATAATATTCCAGAAATGAACCCAGTCTTTATTTAAATGAAAGTGAACACTTCAAATAAAATATGATGGGATTGAAATGCAATGTGCCTGTATTTTATGGGTGTGGGGGACAAAAGGCACAGCCAGAGAGCTGCAGCTAAACCAGCACTGCTGCTTCATCCAAATGTATGGCAACTACATCTGCACACACACACACTGACCCATTTCTCTTAACATCAGCTTTTGTTGCAAAATGTAACTTTGAAAACAATTTTCAATCCAGGCGATGGGGTAGCTACAATGATGAGCCAAACAGATAAGCAAAATGAGAGGGAGAGAGTGAAATGGTAAGGAGAGAGAGGGCAGGAGAGAGATGAAAGAAGGAAAAAATGGCTGCTGAGCTGTGAGAAGCTGCAGCAGAAAAGGGCCTGGTGGAAAGAGAGAACAGCTAGTCACAGCCATGACAGCAAACTAGCCTGACGTAGGAAGTAAATGTATGTTAAATACAGAAAAATATGAAAAATACACAACACAAAACTCCTCTCCACAACACCAGTTTAATAAACATGCATCATTACAACCTCAAATCCACATACTGCATAATACAGTATCTCAATAAAGTGAGGGCAAAATAACAATAGTGGAAACATGCAATTGAATGAGCCACTCCTCACCCTCTTGCCTCCGTCCCTCTCCAGCCACTAGCCAAACCTTCTTTCCTTCCTTCCTTCCATCCTGCAACAAACACAGTCACAACACCAATAAACCACAAAAAACCATCCACCCCACCCTGCATGGAAAAAAAATCCTGTTTCTTTCCAACCAGGCAAAGGCCTAGAATACAGGGTCAGGTTACATCCAGGGCGCTGGTGAGTGGTGGTGTTGGTTAAGGATCCTCCTTAGTCATTCTCTGCACTAGCAGTATGCAGACACAGAAACGGACAGATAGATAATGGTCCTGTGAGGCAGGCTCTAGGCTGCAGATTCACAGACTCCCAGCCAGCCACGTCCCCCTGCCCTCGTCCCTTCCCAAATCTCCCTGGTCCCCTCGTAGTGAGCCATGCTGCATAGCACACTGACATCCAGCCAGCAGTCAGCAGCAACAGCAGGATATGTGAATGTGCCATAGTAGCCAGTGGCTGTGTTGTGAAGGGCTGCCATGGAGTAGCCTGGGCTATCTCTATCCCTCAGTGGAGCACAGAGACGGCATTGTTCCTGTGAGCCCTCCGTCTGCCTCAAACCGGTTTCAGCTGGTTCCGGTCACCAAACATAAAGCCCTCTGCTGCAATACGGCCTCAGAAACACAGAGAGACAGAAAGAGTGTGCCCACCTCCCAGGAAACCCTGCAACAATTTACACTAAAATGTAGATTATAATATTGAACAGATTTGGTAAAAGCATAACACAAGATATTTTATAGATGTATATATATATGCAGGCAAGGTTAAAAGAGACTCCCATTCTAAATTAAACTTTGTATCCAGGTCATTTCCCCTGCCATAAAATAAGGCCTCAATAATGCAAACAACACCCTGGGCACAAGGGGAAAAACTAACTTGAGGACAGGCACACTGACAAATAAAAACAAGAAAATAGTAAGGAAAAGGAGAAAAGTCACAGGTACAACATGCAAAGAATAGATTAACAAATAAAAGGTAAGATGATCAAAACACTGAGTGACAGTAACAGCAATTCACATCCAATATACTACACAACTCTCACTGCAAAGGAGAAGAAGGTAGGTAACCACAGTGGTAGTAGGAATCCAGCTCTGTACCTGGGCCTTTTTCTCAACTGGATGCCCCAGTGCTTTTACCCCACTGTGATGAGCTGGTTTGAGGGCAGCCTGTCTTTTTATCAAATAAAAACGGCCTTTGCTATAATCCATGTAGCCCCCAGCAACATTGCATCCAGCACTGTGATATAAAGCCAAGGAATACAAAAGCCCATCACAGACACTTCATTTTGTCATGGGCAGGAACAGGTCACGCATGGCTGCATGCACTCCCCTCCCCAAACACATGCCATCCCAGCTCATAGATACCACCACATAGACACATGTAAACATAAGCACACACATTCATGCATATACAGAGGGAGTAGTAAATATGGCATACCCTTTCCACTCAGAGAGATTCAGTGTGAAATCTTCCTGTTGAGGCCTCAGCATCTGCCCTATTCAGCCCCAACCATTCCAGCCCCCATACTCCTCCTCCCCCTCCCCCTCTTCCAACTCCTTCTGTAGGTCAGTCCTAGATTTAGTCCAGGCCTCGTTTCTCCTGTAGCCCTGCCACCACGGCCGTGCATGGAGGGACGGCTAGAGAAGGGGGGCAGTATTCAGCAGGCGAATCAGGCCTTTTGTCTGTATCTGTGCAGGGGGGTGAGGGGACTCTCCACTCAGGCTCTGGAGCAGCAGCCGCAGCTGCTGCAGGGAGGAGAGAGAGAGAGAGAGAGAGGGGTGGAGGAGATAGAGAGGAAGAAAAGGAAATGAATAAGAGAGGAGCACAATAAGGGAATTAATATGTACAAGATATAAATATTTTAGCCCTTTGTTGATTGTATGGCATATGATCAAGAGGGAAATGTTGTTTATGTTGGATTGTGCTGCTAAAGTAGTCAGGATCCTACAGGGATCAAGAACATATTGCATTAGTCCATTATTACTAAATAGCCTAGGCCTCTATTTAAGCCCAACCACTCAACTGCATACTGCATATACCAAGGTCATTGGGTCTCATGTTTGCTTTTCTGTCAGGGGTAGCCAAACAAATAAGTGTCATATACTTTCATAGCAACCCAGCTGCCTGTTTTATTTAAATGTTCAAGAGTCAACAGCCACATGAATCCAATTAACAGTATAGAGGGCCATTTTTCAGTGTAAAAAGGTCATAACACATACTGCCATGATTTTATATATTGCCATGATTTTTAGTATTCTATTCTACACCTGCAGACATGATCATGATTGTATGATTATTGATGTGTCCCAGGTAGCACGATACCTACATGGAGAGAAATAACCCAACAATAGAAAAGTAAGAAAAAAGTGCAATGCTGGTATCTGGCGTCACATTGTCTGTGATATACTTAGTCCTGTAGATAAAACATCTTTACCGTTCTATTGCCACAGTAAACATAAGCAAACCAAGTATTCTACAACCTACCTGTGAGCCTGCAGAGAGGCTTTCAGCAGAATAAGACTGTCTCTCTGTGGCCTGCCACTAGTCCTTGATAGATCTGGCAAACATGAAAAACAGCCCTATCAAAGGTAGCCATGAATACTGCAGCATAAACTAAGTAGCCCTCACGTAAAGGAACAGGCCAGATTTATTTATCAGACAACACAATTGCATTTCATGCACTGCAATGCTACTGACAGTTGCTACTCTCGATAGTGTGATAGATTCAGTGCAGGAGAGGAGGAGGCTGAGGTTGCTGTGCTCCCCACCCCTAACACAGTCCCATGTGATGTCACATGTTACCTCCATTCTTGTCGACCATAACCAAAGGAGCTACTAAAACCCTACACATCTAATATAAAAAATTTCCTGTGTGAAATAATGGCATTTGCACTTCATCATTTTAAGTGTATGTGTCATAATCTCATTCAAAATGTCCAGTTTTCTCATACACAATTCATGCTGCATTTTTTTTTCAATTGTCAATGATTATTATTAGCGGGATTGCTGCTGAGTCAGCAATCAGAGTTACAATATTATTTGTATTTCATTAAGGAGTTATCATATATGGTTAATATTCCAATTTTTCATCCATCTAGGTTTCTTATCTCAATAACATCTTGTGTTTGTATGCAAAGGAATGTTACAAATCTGAAAAGTAGGTCTGATAGGGTATGGAACAGTGTCAACCAACTCTAACCATCTGTGTTCTCTGTGAGATGGAGCTGGAGAATGAGCGCTGCACTGCAGGTATCACAAAAAAACTAATTTGCTCTTAAATGACCTCCCTGGTGGGCGGCACGGTGGTTAGCATTGTCACCTCACAGCAAGAAGGTCCTGGCTTTGAAATATCGGTCCTGGCTCTTTCTGTGGGGAGGTTGCATGGAACCCCGTGTTCGTGTGGGTTTCCTCCCACATTCACCTGCAAGTCAGGCGAATTGGATACACTAAGTTGGTGTGAATAGGTGTGAATGTGAGTGTGAGTGTGTTTGTCTGTCTATGTATTTGTCCTGTGATGGACTAGCGACCTGTATCCCTGCCTTCCACCCAATGCATGCTGGGATAGGCTCCAGCCCCACCGTGACCCTGAATAGGAATAAGCAGGTATGGAAAATGAATGAATGAATGAATGAATGCCCTCCCTGGTTAAAGGCAACAAATCATTGATAAATTGCTTGATTAGTTGCACGTATTCTATCAAAACAAGTTTATACAGCAATAGTTGAAACTGGAATCTGCCATAGCAACTTTTTCAGTCACTTGAGCCATACAGATGGTGCTTGAACAAGAACAGTAATTATTAATATTATTATTTTAAATCCCTGTGTTTAGGTCACTGGAATGGAGAACAGCTGTGCTTTCATCAAAAATATGACAGACAGCAAAAGCCTCGTAATGGCAAATTGTCCTTTTTAAGTGGCACTTTCTGCTGAAATTATACTTTTTATAAAGTCAACTATTGCAGCTATGACGCATTAACGAGGTCTATATGACGTTTGGAATGAATAGGATGGGTAAAAGACAGAAAGGACATTGTTATCACAGCCCACATACATATAAATAGGTAATAATTATTGACATCATAGATGAATGATTGAAAGTCCTTGGCTCCTCTGTATGCAGAAAGAAACATTTAGTTCACAAGTGAATGTATAGTTACCTGGAATTTAGCAACTTATTAAGATATTTTCATTGAACACGATCATGCACAGGATCTTGTATGCCATAGTCAAAGATAAAAATAGTCCAGAAAATACTGTAAGTGCCAGCCCTCTCCGTAGTGTAGTATCATTTTGTCAGAGTATGGGTCACGTTTATCAAATGTTGGATATCTCATTTTGGAATAAAACTATTTGTATGTTTATGAAAAGAATCAAAAAGATTTGCCCAATCAGAGTCAGAATCTTTTAATTTACAAGTACTCAGAATTTACCAACTTGTCAAGACATTTTCATGGTACACGATCATGCAGTGGATCTTGTATGCCATTGTCTCAGATAAAAATAGAAATAAACCAAAAAATATTGCAGATGCCACTCCTCTGTGTACCCCATCTATTAATGTCCTTTGACCATAGATGATGCATAAGACACATTCCTGTTTTGTGAAGGTCATCCTTGGATGAGGATACGGTAAGTTATGAGCCAGACCCTCAATTATCCTCTAGGGACGTATGGGGTTGTGACCTGACAATACCCAGGGGATGCACTCAACCTTTTCAACACAAAATGTTACCTACCTGCATGGTGTACAAGGACAAGTGGGTGGACTCCTTATCTGTCCTCACCAATTCTCTTCCTCCAGCAATCTGTATGTCAATACAGCGATGAATGGGATCATTCGAGTATGAGGATTTCACATACAAGCATATACGTAGGTGCCTAACTGTCTTTGAAGATCACTTAATTCACATTATTTATCTTTCCAGAAGGACAAATCAATGTAATAAATTGGACTGACAAAGGACGTGGATTCTATAATATAACATGCTGGCATACGTATTGTGTGCCAGCAAACAGCATTCATGGCATCTCCTTTCATTTGTGTTCCTTAGCAATCCCTATTGATTTTGACCTCTGCATCATTTCCTCTAGGCTTTACAAAACAAGGAAAAGCATTCCCCTTGACAAGTATGTGAGATGCTTAATTCATTCATTCCATTTAGCTGCAAAAATCCAACATGGGTGTAACTGGTGGTGTTAACTGGTCAGGATGATATCCCAACAAATTCCTTAAGATCCATCACTTTCTGGCTGTGCTGTGGTATGCAGTCATTTCGAATCTCAGCATAGTCTGCATCAATACATGGCTATTCAATTCTATTCTATTCTACTCTATTCTATTCTATTCGGATTGCTTGGCTTTAAATTACCATAAACCTTTGGCAAAACAATCATATGCAGACTAATTATACCTTATTACTGCCTGCTTGAGGAGAGGGGAAGCAATTACTCAGTAATGTATGGAGTCATAGGAGTGCCATAAAAAAGAATAAATCTGTAAAAGAATAAGAAAATAAATGTGGAAATATAAAGAGGAATAAATAAAAGAATAAATAAGTAAATACAAAATGTGGAAATATAAAGAGAAATAACAAAATATAACAGAATAATTATAAGCATTTTCATTTATTTTATTATTATTTTTATCTCTTTATTTTTCCTTTACTTTTACTTTTCCCTTTTGCTTTTGCTTTTCCCTATTGCTTTTGTTTTTCCTTATTGCTTTTGTTTTTCCCTATTGCTTTTGTTTTTCCCTATTGCTTTTGTTTTTCCCTTTCCCTTTCACTTTCAACAATTCATAAACCACGCTATTTAATTTATATTGTTATTACATGTGTGCTGGTTGCTAAATCAAAGTTGTTATAGATTATTTCTGGCTAAATTGTGTACCGATTCAGTGTTTGGTGCTGCCGATATGAAGGACCTTATTCAACATTAAACTCTCATCAAGTGTAACCCTTCTTTATTGTGTAGTTTGTAGTTTATATAATTCTTCCGTTAGCTTGGATCCAAGTGCAGTATACAAATAAGTGTAGTATACAATAAAATGCGGGGTTTAATCTCGAACCAGAGACGCAGTTTTACACCAGACTTAAGGAGCAAAAACCTTTTCCGGGAATACTTCAAAATATAAGCCAACAAACAACCAAATATACTTCTTACAAAATTAGAGTCTTAGAATAGAAATGCTCCAAATAATGCATGCACCTTAAATTTTCTCCTTAGTTCTGGAGCATTTCTATTTCTTGGATCCAAGCTAACGGAAGAATTATATAAACTACACAATAAAGAAGGGTTACACTTGATGAGAGAGTTTTATGTTGAATAAGGTCCTTCATATCGGCAGCACCAAACACTGAATCGGTACACAATTTAGCCAGAAATAATCTATAACAACTTCGATTTAGCAACCAGCACACATGTAATAACAATACAGATGAAATAGTGTGGTTTATGAATTGTTGAAAGGGTAAATTTCATGCATGTGACCCTGTCTATTTCCACAGAACGCTATGGATGTGATGTTGTATGATCGATTTTTATTAGTTTTTAGTATAAAAATAAGAATTCTCTTCACAAAACATTATAGCATGCAGTGAACGCTGGCTTGTAGTTAAACCAATGTTCCGCGGTGTGCATGTGTAACCCCTTCTATTCAGCTCTTACACAGCAGACTGAAGAGACCACATGACAACTTCTCTCAGGTTCACAGCGTTTATTTTGATCAGATCTGGCACATAAACACACAAATAATTGTGTTTGGGTGGTGAAGCATCAGACAGGTTACTGGATACTGCCCCAGACTAACATTGTCAGCAGGCAAAAGGGCCAAGCCAATGAATTCCAGTAGCTATAATTACCACCACCAGCCATATGACGGTGCTCAAATACAACAACTAAAAATACCCTTGAATAGGTAAACATAGGATTTAAGAACAATTCCATAACAAAACCATGAATAAAGAATAGATGTAGGAATGAATTTTCTATCAATAACAACCCTGTTACACATGCACATCTCGGCGTGCGCCGCCACACACATATAGGAAGCAAATCCGCTAAAAAGCTCCCGCCAAAGTAGGATTCATGTGTGCAGGAATTGACTACTCAGCCTGGGCAGGAAGGCCCGCCCAAAGCCAGTTGATTGACAGCTTGGCCCTTCAAGGAATAGCAAAAGCAATAGGGAAAGGGAAAAGCAAAAGCAATAGGGAAAATCAAAAGCAATAGGGAAAAACAAAAGCAATAGGGAAAAGCAAAAGCAATAAGGAAAAGCAAAAGCAATAGGGAAAAGTAAAACTAAAGGAAAAATAAAGGGATGAAAATAAATGAAAATGCTTATAATTATTCTTTTATATTTTGTTATTTCTCTTTATATTTCCACATTTATTTTCTTATTCTTTTACAGATTTATTCTTTTTTATGGCACTCCTATGACTCCATAAATTTGGCCCTTTAAGAGAGCTGGAGAAATGTGAATGAAACGCAGCCATTCCTACAAAACAAGGGGAGGGCTTTAAGGGCAGTCTTGAAGAGGATTGGTTGACTGTTTGAATGCCATTGTGTAAGAACCATTGGGACTGAAGCACAAGAATGTGTTTGCGCTTCAGGGAAAGCGGACATGTGATTGAGAAAATCCACAGTGTAGTTTTATCCGCGGAGCTGTAGGGAATGTAGAGGAGAAAAGCCGTGTGGATTTCTGTTTTTACCGCTGCCAAGAAACTTCACTTACCAATGTGAGTCATGTACTAATATTCTATTATAAAACCTCATGTACATGCTTTTGTCTTTTTTTTTATTAATCACTGTATTCATGCTGATTGCACTGTTGTGATTTGTTACTACTAGCAATAAGGGGGAGAGATGGATGAAATGCGAACGCCATTTTATGAGAATGAAATGCTACAGTAGACTCTTCTGGCGTCCATTTTCCTACATCTGTTAGTTTTGAGAACAGCAGTGCTGTTTGCAACAGGTATTTATTGCCTGCTTGCGTCGTGATTCTTTCTGCATGATCACTTGGAAATTTATGAATGGACCCCCGCCCCCGCCATTCTTCCCACGGCGAGTATCCGATTTCACTTCATTGATAAAAACAAGGAGGCACCTAGTTTGAGGCGCGTGCCGTTCTCTCTTCCGCGGAAACCCTTTTTAAAAAGCTGCCATTTTTAATGTTGCCTTGCATATCGACATGTTCATACCTTGCAAAACAGGACTCGCGATATTTTAGGAAACAGTCTCAAATTCAGCATGCATGCATACACGAAGCAGCCTTACTTCAATAAAACTTCCTACTTTTAGAATTGATACGCCCGTTACTCCTGTCTCCTTCCGCCAAAACACTCCGCGGTGTGCGGTGGCGAGCGACGGGAACCAATTGTAAAAGTTTAATTGAAGTAATGCTGAATATATGAGATCCTACCACTCATGAATATATATCAGAACGGAGGTAAACTCCATTCCAGAAATTAGTTTTTACCCTTTGACCCTCCACAACAACCTTAATATTAAGGCTACAGCCAATAACTAAATATACCAGACTAAATAAACTCCCTTGTTGTACAGATTTAATCTTTTTCTACTAGTTACTAATACTACACCCGCCCAGTTGAACATATCAAAGTCTTGATCGGGTCAGTTATAACTTTGAATGCTGCTTGTGAGGACATCTTTGAGAACTCCCTGCCCTCTAGCCTATTTTCCTACCAGAGCTGACACTTACAGGAGATTACATAAAGGTCCCTCATTGACAACAGGGCTTTTACAGCCATCGTAAACCTGTCCCAGAGCAGCATGGGGGTTAGAAAAACACAAACGCACCAAGACACATGAAAGGAATGATGTACGGAGAAGGCTGGTGGCGTTGATGGTTGGATAGCATGTGACTACATCTTACTGCCTTGCTGCACATTAAAGGAAAATCCAACCTAAAACACTAATACTGTTAATAAAAAAAAAAAAAAACACTACCTTACATTTCTGGGCCCATTTTGGTGTCAGCCCATCAGAATCAAAGAGCAAGGGCTTCTAGACCCACCATTTTTCAACACTCGGGGAGAAATGCATGGTAGAATGGGCAGAGATACCAATTTATCCATTGACAGTAGCCTCAATAGACCAGAATGCAATGCAGCCACAGGACATGTTGCATGCATAGACCATGCACCATAATTAAAACTATAATTAATGGACATGTAAGTGATGTCACCTATCTGTGACTCTAAAAATCTGTCAGTTGGAACACCAAAGTCACCAAAGTTTTTTTTTTTTTCCCTTATGCTATTGCAAAAAAATGTGTATCTCAATGTGACTGACATAATCACGCAAAGTTTGGTGCACATGAGGACCATTAGTCAAAATATGAAGTTTGGTTGTAATTTGCACCTGTGGGCATACAGGAGTGGCCTATTACATTATGGCATTTAAGTAAACTTGGGTTTACACAATCACTATGAAAAACAATGGACATTTTGTTTGGAATGGTCACACCAAATTTAGCCCCGTTTCGACCGAAAGTACCCGGTACTTTTAGTTCCAGGAAGTACTTTTCAAGGAACTAAAAGGTTCCTTAGTCCGCTGATGTATGAAAAAGCTCCACTCCTGTCCAGTAGGTGGCGGTAATGCAGAAGACTATACAACAACGATGACACCATATAAAGCGACGGACAGGCACCTGTGCTGTAAGCATGGAGGAGAGTCAAGT
>OOFE01020437.1:31274-41440 GCA_900323365.1 Monocentris japonica | reverse complement strand
GGTGTGGGGTTGTTTTTCAGGGGTTGGGCTTGGCCCTTTAGTTCCAGTGAAAGGAACTCTTAATGCTTCAGCATACCAAGACATTTTGGACAATTTCATGCTCCCAACTTTGTGGGAACAGTTTGGGGATGGCCCCTTCCTGTTCCAACATGACTGCGCACCAGTGCATAAAGCAAGGTCCATAAAGACATGGATGAGCGAGTTTGGTGTGGAGGAACTTGACTGGTCTGCACAGAGTCCTGACCTCAACCCGATAGAACACCTTTGGGATGAATTAGAGCGGAGACTGAGAGCCAGGCCTTCTCGTCCAACGTCAGTGCCTGACCTCACAAATGCGCTTCTGGAAGAATGGTCAAAAATTCCCATAAACACACTCCTAAACCTTGTGGAAAGCCTTCCCAGAAGAGTTGAGGCTGTTATAGCTGCAAAGGGTGGGCCAACTCCATATTAAACCCTACGGATTAAGAATGGGATGTCATTAAAGTTCATGTGCGTGTAAAGGCAGACGTCCCAATACTTTTGGCAATATAGTGTACATGAAGTGAATTTGTTTCTTCACATACCTCTGACTAGATATACACACATTACCCCACACACATGCACTTTTCCAGGTCAGGGGACAGTGCAGGTGTCAGCTATTGGACAGTGCGCCTGGAGCAGTTGGGGGTTAAGTGCCTTGCTCAAGGGCACTTTGGCAGTGTTGGTGGGCACCCTAGCTGTGGCACCAGTCATTTTCCAATCACAAGCTCACATCTGGAATGCACCCTCCTGGTGGTGCCGGGGATTGAGCCAGTGACCCTCTGGTGATGGGTCGGTCTCTCTAACCGCTAGGCCAACCTACCGCCCAAGTAATGTTAAATAAATATATGCTGTGAACAGGACTTGTCAGAAAAGAATAAAATAAAATAAATTCACTACAGGTCACCAGTCCATCACAGGCCTGACACATGGACAAACACACACCTATGGGCAATTTAGAAACCACCTGACTTGCATGTCTTCGGAATGTAGGAGAAAACCAGAGCGCCCAGAGGAAACCCACGCGAACACAGGGAGAACATACAAACTCCACACAGAGAGGACCAGGGCTGAGTTTCAAACCCTGCTGTGAGGTGACAATGAGGTGCCTTGTATTTGATTGAGTAGTGTTATACAACAGTCAATGCGTAATTTTATCAAATTAATAAATAAACACAATTGAGTAGTGCCCAGATCGGTACTCTCTCTTAATAAAGGTCTCAGTACGGTATTGGTGCACCTCTAATATCTACTTACTTGTTCATTACAGTCCACATGAAAACAGGACACTGAGGCTTGCTTCACTTAGTTAACTTAACAATTCTTCAAACAAATACTATGTGGTTGGTGTGGTTGGTAGTCTCTTTGATTCTAAAAGTCTTGAAAATCCATGTATGGCTTGTGAGCCAGTGCTGCAGAGGTTTCACCCAACCTTGCTAAGTAATAATAAAACATTGGTTCCTCCTCTATTTTTGTAAATACTCATTGAGCTACAGGGACAGTTAGTCATCATTATTATTATTATATACAGCTCAACAACCAATTGTTCTCTGGATTTAGTAGGGGGTGGTAATCAAATTTCTCTGGGGGCCAATGTGTCTCCAGGCCCCTCCCTGGACACACCCCTGAAAATAATCTGAGGCTTGGGTATTTAGAGGCGGTATGTATAGATCAGTGGTTTCCAACCATGTGCCATCAAGAGCCACATGCATGCAAGTTTTCATTCTAACCGAAGACTACACTACATTAATACACTACATGGTGGAGTATTTGTTTGGAATGAAAGCCTGCAAGCCTATACACTACTGTAGACGAATCCATTCGACAAAACATTGGAAACAATATAGAACAATATAAGGGTAGAAAGAGGGAGAGAGTGAAAGTGAGTCGGAAAGACCTATTTATTTATTCATTTATTGAGATTTATTGAGAAACCTGTGGAGTATTGTCCTGTCCAATATCTGAAAGCATAACTGGGGATAAATTGAAGTAGTTGAGTTCAGTTGGTGGACAGGCAAAGAGTGAACATATTTAAAGGACCGTTTTCTCCTTCTCATTCCTAAAAGACAGCCTGACAAACTAACTTCATAAGAGAATGCAACAGAAGTGATGCAACCATTATTTTTGGCTGTATATCTGACAGATTTTTGTAACGCTCTCTTTGTTTTACAGTTTTACAAACCTTCTCGTCATGCTGTTTTGATAGTGCCCTCACCAAGCAATGTGGTAATGAATGGGGATCAAATATTGAATGCATGAGTCGAAGGGGATAACTGACGGCCTCGGAATATGCAAAATTCTGTTAAAAATACATCATTGCACCACAATATTTTGACAACATACCAAAAATGATTACTTTTTGGACTATATTCTCAATCTGTCCAAATACAAGTAATGGGAATAATGGACAAAAGGACTGAAATTCTGTTCATTCAATAGGTGGCGTCATAAAATGGTAGATATCGCCCTCTTCATTTTGTCATGGGAGATACTCTGAATAAAATCATTTTCATGAAATAGCACTAAATTGAGCAGGTCTCGAAGAATCCGCACACTGCTGACTCTTAGGAAAGAGTACTTTTCACAAAGTCATAGAAAAAACATATTTACTTTTATATTTCATTACAAATGCTCAAAATATAAAGTGTGTAGTGCAAACGGGCTATACAAATGTGTGTCACACGTTTCGATCACATGTTCCTCAGTGACACTATATCAATGCCTTTATAAATATTTATTCCCCTCAATGCCCACATAAATATTAATGCCCCTTTTGGAACTCTAAACAAGACGCCATTTATTTCAATTGTTTGGGGGGAAAGCTGAGATAAAACTGAAGGTGCTAATACGCTGTGTATTTGGTGATTGTATGAACTTGAATGGCATTCCCACTGACACAGGATGAGTGGATAACAACAGAAATCTTCATTTAAAGTTTGTTTTATTTGAAAATTGCAAGTACCAGAGGGACTTTTATGTTGCACACTTACACACTGTTCTCCGACTACAAAGCCTTGCCAAAGCCTTGTTATAAATGTTATTAACCTGGTCACAAATCACCTGGTGTAGTGTTGGCTTTGAATGAAAACCTGCATACTCTCGGCTCTCCATGGCACATGGTTTGACACCCCTGATTCATGAAGTGGGGCTGTGACTGAGAAGACTGGCCCCTCCCCCTTCATTGAACCACTGTAGATTCCCTCCATTTACCAATTCACAGGTCGGGTAGGTACACTGGTGGGAAGGTTTTCTCAGAGCACAGGAAGTGTGGAATCGAAACTCACGAGCCAAACGCACACAGCTCTGAAACAGCAGTGAGCAAGCTAGCGTCTCGGCTATTGCTAAAGACAACTGGATTAAACACAGTTACCTCTTACTGCCAGTTGGGGCTGCCAAAGGCTAAATTACATAAAGTTATATAATGCAGCTTTATTGCATACTGAAACATGACAAATGTCAGGAGCATTGTAATGCTGCATAACCCCATCAAGGAAGTGTTACTTCCCTACATTCTTAGGCAAGTTGAAACAACTTTCCCAAGTATTTTTTTTAAAGAATGTCGCTTTGTTTGGATTTCCCACCGCATATTCCCAACACATCTGTAATGTCATATTTGACAATACATCAAAGTCAGCACATGAAACAAACAAAATTGATGTTGTTTAAAACGATAACCACAGAATGTTTTGCCTCAAAATATTGCTACATGGAATATTTGTTTTCAATTCACTTACCCCCCCACACTCTCAATCACTCTTACACACACAACCACACACACACAGAACCACACAAACATTCACACAATGAGGTACACACATCCACTCTGTCTGAGGCACACACTGTTAAAATGCATATATTCAGCTTGACATCTTAGACAGCAACTACTTAAAATCCCTGAACTATTTGCCTTCTGTTAATGCTACTGTGTGCCCTGTGATGACCCCTCTCCACTGGATGATGAACGGATCATTCCTGCCACCGTCATAAATAACATCCACAGACTTAACCTAGCTCTACTGGATGACATCCAAGCTGACTTCATATTAGCAATAGGGCCAGAAACCTCCTGCCTTGGCAAACAGCTGGCCTAGATTTATCATTTCCTATTCCTCCTTCTCCCTACAGTCCCCATCTCTTGCATCACCCCCTTAGCCTCTGTCACGCCAGGCTTTTGGTTCAAGGATTATCAATCATTAAATCTCTCTGTAATATAAACCAACGCTGCTGCAGTATTTTCATGTAAGATGATAGAAGTGCACAAATACTGAATTACGTGTAATATCAGCGAATATCACCTATTTTCAACATGACCCTCTTACAAGCTCCACAAGCACTGGAATGCAAAAAGACTTTATAATCATGGATGAAATGGGATGACCATTTTTATTCTTCTGTGTTCACTAGCACCATTTCAAAACTAGTGGCAAAAGATGTGCCACTGTGCTTTGAGGTACAACTATCAGCGAACTGTGATTGTTTTGATTTGTCCTTTAACAACAGAAATTGCATTTAAGACAGCTGAAAGAGAGGCACTTATGCTTATGGAAACTAATCATCACCTTTCTGTAGATGTGTCTGTAGATCACATGGTCAAGAAAGGTCAGAAATAATGGGTTTTAGTGATTCATTATGGTGAAGGAAATTAATTGCCTGAGTGCTTCCTTTAAGACCAGTCCTTTAAAAGGAGTTAAAATCTATTCAGTGCTGATGTTTGTATCGTATGTATTGTATTTGAATACAGCTACATATGAATACAACTGAAAATTGTTGAAAGGTGTTATATATAGTGGTTGCAAATATACAAGATCTCCTCCATACTCCATACTTCTTGATCTTAGAAAGCTGCTTGAGTTCTCAAACCTGAGATAAAGGCTTGATCTCAGTGATAACTACAGTTTACACCCCGCTCCACAGGATTATGCTCTACTCTAGCAATGGCAATGTAATGCATTTGACACAATACATTAATACCAGTGCTCATTATACATTGATTATACTATCTAATCTTGATTATACCCTGGTCATTGACGTACAAAACATCATCAAGGCAGCAGCCTCCATGGTGTCCTGATCTGTTCCTTGGGCTTCAGCAGGTGTTCTGTTTATCAACAGTTTTCCTCCAGAGAGAAGTCCTATGTATGAGCCACTGCTGAAAGAGCGCAGTGTGGCCTGAAATTAACTCGATATTGATTCACTGCAGAGCAGTCCCCAAGACAGCTATTTGAAGATGCAGCACACAGATACTCTAGAAGCCCACTGTCCTGAATTCAGACCAATGACTTACACTTGTATCTTGAGTTTCTAATCCAATCAAGAGGCCACATACAATACTATAACAATGGCACAGAGGTGAAAAGAACCATACAGACTGTAGGTGGTGAGTTATTCATTTAGATATCAGGGGCTAAAATACTCTACATGTGCAACATTTTTCATACATGCTTCAAACTGGACTGTTGAGAAAATATTGATATCCGTTGTAAAGCTCTATATCTAAAGCTCTTACACTGTAACATGCATATTACATTACATTACAGGCATTTAGTAGACACTTTTATCCAAAGTGATTTACAATAAGTGCATTCAACATAGGTAGGCAAAATAACTACTAGTCACCATAAATTGTAAGTGCATTTCCTTCCTAAACAAGCATCTAAGAGCATAACCAGTGCTAAGGTAAAAGTGCAATAAATTAGCTACCTACTTTTTTTTAAACAATAAGTTAAGCAAATTAACAAGAGCTAAGACAAATAAATGAAACAAATAAGCAAGTGCTAAGAGGAAGGGTCAGGGTAGTGTTTCTTGAAGAGGTGGGTTTTCAGCCTGCGGCGAAAGATGGGCAGCGACTCTGCTGTCCTGACATCTGTGGGGAGTTCATTCCACCACTGTGGGGCCAGGACAGAGAAGAGCTGTGACCGTGTAGATCGGCCGCAGGGGCCTCTGAGCGATGGGGCAACCAGTCACCTCAAGGCAGCAGCGCAAAGTGGTCGGGCGGGGATGGAAGGCTTGACCATAGCCTGGAGGTAGGAAGGAGCTGTTCCTTTCACTGCCCTATAGACTAGCACCAGAGTCTTGAACTGGATGCGAGCTGCTACAGGGAGCCAGTGTAGAAAATGGAGAGGGGTAGTTGTGTGGGAGAACTTGGAGCGGTTGAACACCAGACGAGCTGCAGCTTTTTGAACAAGCTCCAGAGGTCTGATGGCAGCCACTGGGGCACGAGCAAGGAGGGAGTTGCAGTAGTCCAGGCGGGAGATGACAAGAGCCTGGATGAGCACCTGCTCCATCTCGTCAGTGAGGAAGGGGCGAATCCTCCGAATGTTGTAGAGTAGGAATCTACAGGATTGTGTCACTGATGCGATGTTTGCCAAGAATGACAGTTGGTCACCCATGGTCACACCCAGAATCCTCGCAGTCCAAGTTGACGTCACCACAGCATTGTCAATGGTGATGGCCAAGCCTCGGCCCTTCCCCGGGAGGAACACCAGCTCAGTCTAGTCCAGGTTGAGCTTCAGGTGGTGCATTGACATCCACTCCGAGATGTCTTCCAGGCACGCAGCAATGCGTGCCTCCACTTGTGTGTCAGAGGGGGGAAATGACACAATCATCTGGGTGTCATCGGCATAGCAGTGGTAGGAAAAGCCATGGGAGTGGATAACAGAACCAAGAGATGTTGTATAGAGGGAAAAAAGAAAAGGACCCAGAACTGAACCTTGCGGAACCCCAGTAGTCAGCCTGCGTGACCCTCTCAGCATCACCTGGTAGGAGCGACCTGTCAGGTAGGATGCAAACAGGGAGAGTGCAGAGCCTGAGACACCCATCCCCTCAAGGGTGGAGAGGAGGATCTGGTGGTTCACCGTGTCAAACGCTGTCCAGGAGTATTAAGACAGCGGAGAGAGAGTTTGCTCTAGCGGCATGGAGCGACTCTGTCACTGCAAGGAGGGCCGTCTCGGTCGAGTGACCCACCTTGAACCCAGATTGATGGGGGTCCAAGAGGTTGTTCTGGTGGAGGTACAAGAACAGTTGATTAAAGACAGCACGTTCAAGAGTTTTGGATAGGAAGGGCAGAAGGGAAACCGGTCCGTAATTTTTGACCTCAGAGGGGTCAAGTGTTGGTTTCTTCAGAAGGGGGGTGACTCTGGCAGTCTTGAAGGCAGAAGGAAAGCATCCAGACACCAAAGATGTATTGATGAGGTGGGTCAGGAAGGGAAGGAGTTCAGGTGCAGTACACTGAAGGAGAGGGGAGGATGTTTTCGAAGAAAACTTTCCCAATTATCAAAAAGTGATAATTGGGTTGTTGTTGAGCTGGCTATCATGGACGGATGTGCAGTGGCAGCAGCCATTAAGTTGTGTACAGACAGCACCAGGCTGGCTGCAGGCCTCCAGGGAGGTGTGTCAGAGCCTTTTAGTGGAAGAGGAGAGGAGTGATGGAACACCCCACCCCCATGTATCTCCAACTCAATGACTAGTCAGACCACTTAAAGAATACAGATGATTGGCAGCCCTAAATTTGTAAACTGCTTATTGCTCTGCTAAAATGTATGAATAATACATGTCAGGCAAAGGCGAAGTTGCAATGTCTTCATATGAAGCCGTGTGTCAATAGCTACTGTATACCGCATTGAAGTTAATAAATATTTTGGTGGTGCTGCTTTTATAGTGAGGTTTTTATGCATATGTGTTTTGTCTTTGTGTGGTTGGCCACTTCTGTCTGTGGCTTTTGTAATAAAGTGGCAGCCTACAGTGGAGCACTTCTACCAAAAGTTGTGTTGCCAAAATGCTGAAAACATCTTTAGAACAACATATCATTTTGAACAGGATGAATATGAAAAAGAATGTTTGGTGAATATGTAGTTATATAGCACACAACAACATTTTTAAAGTCTGGTTGACAAATGCCTTGTGTGCTATTTTGGCATTTCTCTAATATAGCAAATACATGTCTATCGTAAGTATAATGATGAAGTTCAGCATAAGCAGGAGAATGTGAACAAGACATGTGAAACACCAACAGTCAATATCTAACAGGCAGCGATCAGGGAGAAGTACATCATCTGAAGCATTATGAAAGGTACTTTTTTCTCAACACATTCCTCAGTGTTTCAGTTTGAAAGATTCAGATTAGTGTTTGTATTGACATATGAACTACACTCATATACACTCAATTATCAAATTATTAAAACAATATCTTAGTTGGATTTTCATACAGTTTTGAGACAGAAATATATTTAGGCCATTTACTACAGTAAATGAAAATAGAAACCTTACTCTCATGCAGCAAAGACAGAGCTACCAAAACGCTCTTTAAATATTTAAACAAATAAAACAAACAAAGCCATAAACTGAAACTGAACGGGTGCTGAAGGACATTACTTTTCAATGTATCACTGTAAATATTTCTGCAAAGAACTGATTCCTCTTTCCATTATTCCATTAGTATATTTCAGGCAACAGGTTCTATCACATTGATAAAGCTGAAGCAGTATCCTACTACTGTGTCCAAAATTGTTGTCTAAATGCATATGCAGCTGTAGCCCCTATTTTTCAGTTTCAATTCATATACCAACTAAGTAACAGGAATCCAGTCTTTAGATTTTTGCTTTAAGTAAGTGCCTTATGTTGTGCTTGATAATATTTTTGTCATCCACTAAAATGTGACAGGTTGATTTGCAGTGAGTAAAATACCTTAATATCAGTCTAATAGTCCCCTCTCTCTCATTACAACAAGAGGCTCCTCACAGAAACTTCAGGAAATTCTTATCTCATTCATTACTGTAAGTTTGCAGGAAACTATTTTTCATGTAACAGCAAGCGGTGGGAAGTGAGAAAAGAAACAAACTGTCTTACCTTCACGTGTGTTGAGCCTATCCAGCTATTTGAATGTAAAATAGCAGCACAGCACACACAGGTGATTAGTATGCTGGTGATATTCATATTCTTAAGGTCATTAGAAGAGATAAATACATGCAGCACATTTGCAGAATGCTTAATGCCAAAGTGTCAGTATTCTCTCAGGGCAGAGACAGCTGTGAAATGTTCCTCAACAGGCCCAAGTCTCATAATATTTCCATTTAAATGCCAGGACAAAGAATACCAAACCGTAATGTTATTCAGAAAGAGGAACAGGCTTTAGGCTGACAAGATTAGCTTCTTTATCCTCTGCCGCCAACTTCACTCTCTCTGTCAGGGTGCCTAAATGAGCCTTTCCTCCAGCTTTTTCAAGAGACATACTAAACTGTGGATTCTGTTCAGCACCCTCAGGGTACATCACTGCCAATCTCCTTGAAACTGTGTGACATGAAACAAGTTTAACCATTCAGAATCATCACTGCAGAGTGCAGAGTATCTGAAAGCAATGTCGTATATAATGGCCTAAGACCTAATGAGGACCTGATTGATTTCCCTCATATCATTCTGAAATAAGTTTGTGAATACTCTTTCTTAGTCACTGAGATACACAATGTCAAAAGTTTGATAAAGTTACAAGAAATGTTAATACCTACAGAGTAACACATGATAATATACAGTATGTCGGTGGTTATGGTATTTGAACTGGCATTGCTAATGTTGATAAATGGACAAATACAAATGCAGTAGCCAACCTTTTGAGTCTCCACTTGAATTTAATTGAGATGATTTCTTCTGCTCCTAATATGAAGTGAACTGTGTAAAATATGTATACATCACAAAAAAATGTAGAAAAATAAAATGTAAAATGCGCAAAGCCTCTTGTAAATTGTATTGATCAATAGATGTGAAGAGGGAAGCCAAGCGCAGGGGAACCACCTGAGACCTCAAGGAAAACAGACAGAATTGAATATACCCCTGAGTTGGAGGCTGCATCACTGCTCAATTACTATTCAAGAGCATATTGAAAGAGATCATAAAATATAGGAATGAATGAAACAAGTGAATGCTGGGATCTTTTTCTTTTTGTATGAAAAAGCTGTGAATTTTATGTCAAATTGTTTGTTGGAAGACACCTCTCTGTCTATATGTTCTTTGGGTAGTAAGGGGGTGTGTTCAACATTTAGATGCATGGCGAAATGGAGAAAAATAGTGCTGGGAACATTACAGCAACTCCTCCTCTTTTTATATATTATTTATATATTATTTATATTATTTATATATATTATATATAATTTTTTTAA
>OOFE01020437.1:8557-31254 GCA_900323365.1 Monocentris japonica | reverse complement strand
TTTTTTAATATATTATTGTTCATCTGGCTCGGGGAGTCTTGCATCTGGCAATGATTCTGTACACCATAGCATAGACCTTGAGAAAATGTTTTGAACATAATCAGTCATTAAGATAGATTACGTGATACACTGGTCAAGTTAGTCAACATATATGTGGACATAAGGCTAGATGAACTGGCACAGGATGTTTGGCTGAAACTGTATCAACTAGTTAGGGTAGTTAGGGTAATCAAAGAAAGCTAATTCGGGCGATGTCAGTCATTCTGTGATAAAGCCTTGCGCTCATAGGCCCGTAACCAGAAACCTGCCATTTATTCTAGGTTCTGTTGTTTTTTCCATGTCCCCAGACTGACAGACATAGGCACGCCTCCTCAAAGTTCGAGGATAAAGTTATGGCTCACAACCTACTTATTTCCTCAAATAACTCGATGTCTAGTGGTGCTTACTGACTGGCTGACATTTCATAACTCGCTTACTTTGCTATGCTGTTTTATTATTAATGCAGTGGTTGACACTGAAGGTCATGCATTTGCATGGCAGTGTTTGACAAGAAACTGGTTCCTCTAGCCTTTTTGAGCTTTCAACATGAAGATCTGTCAACACACACTGCTTTAGTAGGTCACAGTCCCAGAGCTGCCATTCTGGTCCTCCTCTGAGGACATCAACACAAATTGGTTTCTGTTCTACCACACATACACAAAGCTGTTGAGAAGGTGAAAATAATTATTCAGTGGCTGTGATTTGTGGGGCTAATCGGTAAAGAAGGATCACTGCAGGGGTGAGAAAAACTGCCAGAGAGTGGAAAAAAAGACTGATTGAATTTATGATCCAAGTGTAAAATTGTAAAAGCATACTTTAACAATATTGACGATTCTCACTTCAGCCATTTCTGCATTTAATTTCACTCAAGGTTTGTGACGTATGGATTTTATCCGCTCCAAGGCCAACTTTATCAGTAAAGCTCAACAGAGTGAAACACACTTATCCGCATATTAATGTTTGCTACTGCTCTGAACCTTTCCTGATGAATCACACAAATATTATGTGGAACATCTTAGCCAAGGCGTTATTTAGACATGGGTGTGCTGAGCAGCATGCAGGGGCCCAGCTTGCATAGTGTGCGTATTGGAAGGATTGGCATTGGTCCCAACATTTGGACCACATTGTAGTATGTATGCTTGCATGTAGGGTGCAAGTGGTTTATTGATTGATTCACTGTATATATATAATAAAGCATTCAATGCAAAATTTTCTTAGGGTTACTATCATAAACTACTACTATCAACCATTATGTCAAGATGTGTAAAATAACGTGTACCTTTACGTAAGTACCATTTTTCCTTTCAAATATGTTTCTGAGTAAATAAACAAGTAATAAACGCATTTTTTCAAGACTATTAAAGGTATTTTTTATAGTAACTATAATGTAATTCCATGAATTTTCTTGTAATGCATAAAACCTCTTGTTATGTTACTTAAACTTACAGTAGTCAGGGATTCAAGACTCATGTGAAAGTCACAAATGATGGACTACAATGATGTTTCAAAAAATTGACCCCTGCCGTTAGATGACCTGTAACTTAAAAATGAGTCTGGGTAGGAGGATAGTAGTGTAAGATCTATTGACAGCATTGCTCAATTTATTTTCATGATTTTAGAAGTTTTTTTTCATAAAAGTCAGGTGGTATCTAGATTGACAGATAGATAGATAGATTGATAGAGAGAGAGAGACTTGTCCAAAGATTGCCCGATCACAAGTTGCAACTGTGATTTTTTTCAGTCTGCTGAAAAAAAAAATCATAAACAAATACATGTGACTGCTTTGATGGTCTAGAGTCTGTGAACCAAGCAAAGAAGCTGGACAATATGAAGTTAATCACCGACGTGGAAAAGTACAAGGACCCATAGCATTGCTCGAGCTCTCTTAAATAATTTAGGATTTCAGAGTATTCGTAAAGCATAAAAACTTTTATGCATTGGTGTTACCCTTACTTTCAAAAGTAGGATAGAATTTGTGTCACTCTCAGTATTCTTTTAAACTTAAGACCAAATATTCACTCTGACTGGCTTCATCCATATGGGCCCTGTACCTCTGCACCTCTTGAACCTAATTGATTGATTGATTTCTAATTATGGAAACTAAAATCAAATTGCTATTTAGGTAGCCTAAAATCTGAATTAAGTTGATCTGAACAAACAAGATCCACAAATAGTTATTTCTTCTACTCTAAACTGCTGCTGCACCGAACCTGGGGTGACAGGGCCTTCCCCATTGCTGCCCACTCCCTCTGGAACTCTCTCCCCAAACACATCCGTGACTCCACCTTATTCCCCTCCTTCAAATCATCTCTCAAAACTCACCTTTTTAAAATTGCTTTTAATGTTTGAAATTTTGCACCTTGCTTGTAAATGTCTCATAATTTTCATTTCGCCCGCCTTTGTTTTCTTTTCTCTCTATTTTTAGTTTTAGTTTTTAGTTTTTATTCTTTGTGATTTTAATGTTAAGCGTCTTTGGGTACTCAGAAAAGCACTATATAAAATAAATGTATTATTATTACTATTATTACTAGTCACTAATGCAGCTGAAATTACTGAAATGACTCTTTGGTTTAAATAAAATTATCGCAAATATCTAAAGTTAGTAACTTCAGTGATGTAGCAGTTATGGCCTTTCAAAGTTTGAAATGTTGGCCTTTAATTATAATGCGCTCAACAGGCCAATCAGTGTCATTTTTTCTAATGTCAGAACACACAACAAATGCAATGTCATATATTCCTTTTGTTTTCAAGACTTATTTCTAAAGGATATATCTTCACATTCACTCAAGCACTAACACTGATGCTTTACTTGAATTTTGAGTTTTAAGTTGAAGTTTTAGGGGCCTTGAAGTTCTTGTGAACAAAACAGACTTCTTAAAAGAGGAAATCAGATACTGATTCCTCTCCGCATGAGAGCTGTGATTCTGGAGAGGATACACCACAGGCACCAGCTCCTAACCAAGTGTCGGGAGAGATACAGAGATGCCATCTTGTGGTCCAAAGTCAGCCAAGCTGTTAAAGCACTGTGAGCCTCTTTCATCACAACACCATTGGGCTCCTATGGCAAAAGCTGGCAAGCTGTTTTGTATAAATGCTACTCAAACTGTCTAGAACCAGAACCAGATTGTGCACTAGTATTCCTACTCTTGTGCAAAACCTGAGGTCATCATGCTCTTGGCTGTCCATTGCCTAAAAGAATAATACCAAAGAGCAAATAACACAAAATAAAAAGCCCCAGAATTCCAATGCCACTGAAATATAAAATAGCAAACTGTGAACGGTCTGGTCCCAAACCACAGATTATCAGCCTTGAAGCAGAAAAGACTGATCAAGACCGACTCCTCCTGAAGTTGTGTGACCCCCACTATATAGGAGGTGTTGTGCATCCTACCATCAAGCTCAGTTATTAGCCAAGCAGAATGTAAAACAACACAAAGCAGAATAATCACTTTCTAATTGTGTCAGGGTGCAACAGTGGAGCCACTTCGCTGCAGATTAGTGTTTTTTTTATTTGGAAGACTGTGAAACAAGACAGGAAAGATTGGGTGAGAGAGGAGGAATGACACTCGACAAACATACCGGGCCAGATTCAAACCCAGGACGCTGCAGTTATGTGTTAAATGCCCCTTAGACTACTGAGCCACTAAGACACCCCTGCATGCAGAACTTGTTGTCTAGTAGTCTGGTAACATTTAGTTTGGTTGAGCAAACACTGCAAAATACTAATTGGCAATTAATATAGCATGAACTACCTACACTTCTGTATGACATGACAGAATGTTAAAATTATGAACTCATGCAAAACAACATTATTTTAGAAATACATCAACCTTTGGTCCTCACCTTGGTATAATATGTTTAAATTTTCATGTAGCATGTCCAAAATGTTCACATGCTGCATGCTACAGTGAATAGTAGAGTTACTGTACTTGTGTACAGTACATCTTAGGACTTTGTATGTGCTGAACATAATTCAGACATAGCAACAGTTAGCTGTACACTGCAATCATGCCATCCCAAGGGCAGATGTAGTTAGTTCTCAGGGATAAGGGTTATGGTTCTGGAGTTGATGAGCAGGTTTATGCTCCACAGATACCTCACAGATTGCACACTCCTCCATTGTAATTTTTCTTGAAAAGCATGACCTGAGCACACCACGTTGCTGTCCCGGGGTGGGAGACTGCTGTTTTGCTGATGAGTTGCTTTATAGTGCTCACACTAAGCAATTGTCCTCAGTGTACCTCTGTGCTGGGAGAGCACTGTTCAGCTTTCACACACAGAGCATCTGGGAGTGAGAGGTTTGGGCTTGCATCCAGGAAAATGCTCTGTTGCAATAGTAAGAAGCCCTATATTCAGACTACATGTAATACCTCAAGATATTTTTTTAAAGCTTTATCTACCCAGTGAAGGTTTGTTGAGAACGCATTCTCTTTTTCAGCAATGCCCCACTACACACAATATATTAAAATGTTGAATGGTTCTACACTACAATGTGTATTATCTGAGCAATTGTGGATTTTTTGAGGGCCATTTTACTTTCAAAAGGGGCTGTCTAGAAAAGAGTTGGCAAAGACATCTATACTAACATTTCAAATATGGCTCCTGTTCAACTTTTGATTAACTTCACCAAGCCCTTCTTGCATGAATGTGATAGATAAATATATATTAATATAATATATAGTTTATAGTTAGTTTTATATAGTTTTATATAGAAATGTTACAATGAAATGTTATGTTACAGTGTTCTGCCCTTGAGGCATCCTGAGACTGCACTGACCTGGTCGTAACCAAGAGACAGCATAAAATAGGACAAGGGTGTCTTGTGGTTAGCATACGAATGGAAACATATATTCTAAAGAGAAGCATCTTCAGCAACATGATGGTCACAAGGCACATGTCAGTAAAATGGCAGAAGAGGATCATATTACTACTTACTTAATGCATAGGCCTACACTTTCTAGATAATAAAGAATCAAAAGGATAATAGGAAAATAAAGAATACAAAGAAATATAAGATAACAAAAGAGCATAAGGAATATTACAATAAAAGAATATAAGGAATTTAAAGAATATTAAACATAGGCCTCCATAATCACTATTCAGTAACCTACTGGTACATGGAACTGTTGACATCATAGTCATCAATAATGACCTCCATTGCCATGGTAAAAGCTAACAGGGAAATTGTACACCCTGCCATAATGCCTATCTCCAGATGCTTCCAAGCTGTAGTGCTGTGGTAAAACCTAAGCCTCACACAACAAGCTGTGTGGTACTGACCCAAAAGCATTTGCCAGATCCAAAAATACTACATGGAGGCCTCTTTTCTCATGCCTAGCTGATTGAGTTTGATGCCAAATCATACTGGTGTACTCCCAGCCTTTTGCACTGATGTGTCACTTTTTCTAAAGGATGCCAAACCTTTCTACTCCATAATCATAAATAATGTCCCACATTTTATTTAACTTACTCTTAGCAGTTCCTTTAAGCTTATTTAGCACCCTACTCAATTCACTATTAATAACTTCCCATTTCCTGCTTTCAGCAGCCCCTGACCAAATAATTTCCTCAGTGCTAGAACCGGCCTCCAAGGCAGGGGTGCTGATGTCCTGGGAACTGTGGTTTACTAACTGCTGCTGGACTTCACCCGACTGACTTGACATACTTCTTAGTATGTTATTATTAAATAGTTATCAATGCGAAGTCCCTGCGTTCCCTCTAAGAAGTAGCTCTTCCTCCCTTGGTGTATTGTGAGGCCCTTTAAGGTTGTTGCCTTCTTCCAGCCACACAAGCAAACCTGAAGCTTCTTCCCATCTAGCTCTGAAGTAGTGGCATCCACTGACATGTTCTTCCTACTCGTAGTTTTGTCCGTTCCAGTTTCTATAGCCATGTTTACCATCAGTAAGTCATCTTCTGCCCCTGCTCTCGCAGAGTCTAGGGGTATTTTGCCTGTATTTTCTTTGTAGTTATTGAGTGTGTATCCAAATGGCCTGTCTAGCCTTGGTTACTGCTGAAAGCCATTCAAACTCAGTTCTTGAAATGTTGATATTATGTCCAGAATCTCCCCCCAGGGCTCAATAAAGTATCTATCTATCTATCTATCTATCTATCTATCTATCTATCTATTCTATCTGATCTATCTATCTATCTATCTTGTGATATATTTTGATGAGTTGAAAAGTATCACAATAGGTAGCTCACTGTTGCACTGCTGAGTTTGACAAAAAGTAAATAAAGAGCCACTCAACTGCCAAAAAATTGTTACAATTATGTTGAATCTAAGTAATATATTATCATAAATGATTGTTCTAACCCTTTATCGGCCATAAACACTTAACCTTCCCCGGAAAAAAAATTGAAATCAATTTTCTTCATAATTTAACAAATATATTGTGTCAAGTACAAAATAAACTGCCTCAATGTACAAAATTCAAAAACATATTCAAGTAATCCTGTGTGATTGCTCCCACGTGACTTTCTAGTGTTTTAACAGTCAGTGGCATTGTGTTAATTAAAAATTCCATCTGCTTAGGAGACTCTGTCTTCTCAGTGATGGAAGACAGCCTTTCTGTAATATCCTCTGTGTAATCTCACAATGGAAACCAAGACTGAATTAAATCAATTTAACCCATGAATTGCTGTCAGAAGTGTGATGAGCTGTAATAGAGCAATGTGTTCTTTTTCTTCAATAATATTGCTGAGATTTGATTTTCTGTGAGAGGAATTAATCTTCTATGACTAAAAGGCATTTACTTATTTTTGAAATGCATATTATGGCTTGCCTTGTTGACTACATCAACAACGCAAGGTCATGGGAGTGAAATTAATGTTGTTCATGCACAAAAAAAAGCTTGCTTCTCATCCAATAACAATATCCAGACAGAAAGGCAGGTACCACTTGTTGAAAGGTCTCAATGGGATCATTGTCTCCTTGATACAAGGTTTCAACATCTACAAACACAATGGGTTCGATGGAGCATCTCTCCCTCTCCGGGGCACAGTTGTGAGACCACATGAGAGCTGACAGAATAATGTTATATGTCATGTTTTGATGTGTTAGTAAGGAACAATAGGCTTCTGCAAAACACTGACAGTGAAGGCCAACAGGCCTCAAGACTAAGGCTGTGATTCAAAGTTATCGGAATTAAGTCATGCATATAAGCCCTTCAGATGAGACAAAAAAGAGAGGTGTCATATAAAAAACTCACAAAGTTTGGTTACCAACAGAGTCTGTTGAAGCGGAATATGTCTCGGTCAAAAGAAGTGTCAGAGGACCTCCAGAGAAGAGTTGTTGAGGCTCATAATGCTGCAAAAGCATTTCCATTGTTCTACAGTCAGACAGATTGTATAAACATGGAGAAAATTCAGTGCCATTGCTACTCTCCCTAGGAGTGGGTGTCCAGCAAAGATCACAGCAAGACCACGCTGCATAATAGTCAAGGAGGTAACAAAGAACCCGAAGGTAAATGCTCAGGATCTGTAGGCATCTCTTGAACTTTGTGTCCACGAGTCCACAATAAAAAAAATATTGAAGAGGAGTGGTGTTCGTGTGAGGAGACCAAGGAGGAAACCACTGCTCTCCACAAAAACTTTTCTCTCTGTCTCAAGTTTTCCAAAGACCAGACCAAAGACCTGGATGTTCCACAAAGCTACTGGAACAATGTTCTGTAGACAGATAAGACAAAGATTTTATGTTTTGGCAAAAAGGCACAACACTATGTTTGGAGGAAAAAACACTGCATATCAACAGCACAACCTCATCCCAACCATGAAGCATGGTGGAGGGAGCATCATGGTTTGGGGCTGCTTTGCTGCCTCGGGACCTGGACAGCTTGCAATCATTGAGGGAACAATGAATTCCAAATCAGGAAATTCTACAGGAGAATATCAGGGTAACGGTCTGTGATCTGAAGCTTAACAGAGGTTGTGTCATGCAGCATGACAATGACCCCCTAAAACAAAAACAAATCTACAACAGAAAGGCTTCAACAGGAAAACTAGCATTATGGAATGGCCAAGTCAGAGTCCTAACCTTAACACTGTTGAAATGTTGTTCCAAGACATCCCAAAAATATCAATGAACTGAAACAGAAACTGCCAGGAGGAATGGTCCAAAATACCTCAAAGCCGTTGTGCAGGCCTGATCAGCAACTAAAGGAAAGGATGTTCCACCAGTTACTATAGCTCATGGTTCACATACTTTTTCCAATCCAAGTGGTTTGAACAATATGTTCAATAAAGTATACATTTGTGTGTGTTACTTGTTAAATCACATTGTGTTTATCTATTTTTATATTTTAAGATCAGACCATATTTTAGGAGCCATTTATGCAGGAATGCAGGTAATTCAAAAGGGTTCACAAACTTTTTCTTAAAAAATTAATTATTAGGAATTTATTGAAAATGTAAAATACATTTTACATTTTTATGTCAGAATTTTCCATCAGTTATGTGCAGTAGACTAGGGTTTGATATTTGTTCAGAGATTCCCCTCAACTGATTCCATATGAGAAAAATACTGAAGTGTGAACGATCCAACTCATAGAGGCCAGTGTGCAGTGAGGGGTCAAGTATGGATGATAAACGGTACAGAGAAGGCAAACTGGAGGACTGAGAGCAGCAGTGCAGAGAAATGTTCCATATTGACCCAGTAGAAGTGGGAATGTGCCATGAAATGAGTTTCTGAGCCTGGTGATGTTTAATTTAATGCAAAGCAGGCAGGATGCCAAAGCTCATTTGTAAGGTTTCTCATGAATGACACTGAGGTGGACTCTCTTTGTGAGGGGAAACATACTCAACAAAGTGATTTGTTGTCATGCGCTGCGTGTGCTCCCCAAGTACCAAACTTAATTGTTCTGTGTGGCTCTTGAAGTGGATGTGCTACAATTTGTCACATCAAAACTCTTGAGAGTTTTGAAAGAAAGTTATCAAGCAGCATTGAGAAGTAACTATTCCTTATTTAATCTACTGGCTACAACAGTATTACACTATGGAGGTCAGAATCAGCCATAATTAGAAATAAAAGAAAGACAATTATGACATAAAAACAGATAATGACACAAAAAACAGACATAATTCAGTAAATAAATGAGTAAAACAATCCAGAATCAAGAACATCTGAAATATGTTTGTAAGATGTTTCAGTGTGCGTGGTGTCCGACACCAAGGTGTAGTGATCAAACAAAGAGTTTACTGACTCCTAATAACTGCACAATGTCAGTGCTCTGGGAGCTAATAAGTAAGGTTCAATAGTGTTTATCAGACTTGGATGCAATAAGAGTCTAACCATCCCTTCTTTGAATGAGATGAGGAGCAGTTGTGTAGAAACCTCCTCCAAATTCCCAAGAACTAAGGGGTGGAATTCTGTGTCAGTAACAGCAGCAGCAGACTGAAGGTATTGTCTCTACATGGAAAAGCAAGTAATCAGGGGAAGCATCGCTGTCTTCTGCAGGGGGAGCGAAATCTCTTTATTCTTGGGATATTGCAGCGTTAATCATCACAGTGATTGGCTTGGCCAGTCTTCTTGGCAGTAACCAATTCATGGCCTAATTCTTCTTGGCAGTAGTCAACTTCAAGTCTAATTGTGAAGTAATGTCGATGATGCGGCAGTAATGAAGTTTGTTTTGTTGTCGGCCAATGCAAATCAACTGAGCATTGCATTACGACAATGGCCAACTGTCTTTACCACACTATTGTATCAACAATAGCGTGTTAAATTCATAGTGTGAATTACAGAATTCAAACACCTTGGAATCATGACTGACTCAAATCTATCCTTCAAATCCCAGGTACTGTAATGTAAAATAAAAGTCACGTAAAATCAGACTAATTTTATATTCATAAGGAATTGTATGTCAGCTGAAGCTGCCAGATGCTGCCAGATGTACATCACTATCTATCATGTTACTTACTGTTTACCTACTGTGTGTCACAAACCAACAAATCTACCTTGAAGCCATTGGAATTTGTTTGTTAGAGGACATACACAAGTCAGATTACTCAAGGTGCCACAAGACATGACTGCATTATCCCAATGAGAAAAAGTACACTTAGTCAATCTGTCAGAGCTTCACAGGAAGGGAACTCTGGTCCAGTAGATAGGAGAGAACTTAATACATACTGGTGTTTTTGTGGTTTGTTAAGATCTTGACTCATTAATAATCAAATATGTCAGCACTACATTAGGGCAGCTCTCTCAGTTACCATCTTTAGACTGTTCAACTCCAGCATGAACTCCAGTTTTAGTTTTGCCCATTTGAATTCCCCTAATAGGCTATATTGGGGTAACTCAAGGATTCTTCTTTCTGTCCAATGCTCCTCTGCTAAGAAATCATGGGACTGCTAGCTGTTGCTTGATTTATGAACTACTCATTTTCGCTAACTTCTCCACCTTCATTATGGGTATTCGAATACAGCCCAAACTGTAGATACTAAACTTGAGCTTGTCTGGTAATGTAACAGAATGAAGCTACCCCTGTCCTAGAAGGACTTTTATGTTGCTAAGGACTTTTATTATGACTTCCTGTGCTTGATCTCTTAAACCAGACTTGCTTCCTGATTTGCCTTGATTGATTTCACCTGTGTCTGCTATTATAAAAAAAAAGGCCTTGAGGCACCATTGCAGCAGATTAGGGTTGGGCAGGAATTCTGGGGTGTTGTCACACCGCCGTGGGTTTGTTGTTGAGATTTTAGAAGCACATAGTTTAAATGTTTAGCTTTTTGCTACCTTAAATGTTTATGTAGATTATAAGTTGGTTTACTCCTTGCTTTTATCTAGTTGTGCCATCAAAGAACCTATGCTTTTAGTATCTGTTTGTATGCCAGAGGACCATACCTTTTTTAAAAAGGTGGCGTAGTTGGTGTTAAATCTGAATCTGCTCTCTGTGGGGTTTGCTGAGCAGCCCTTTCTGTACAGGGTGCTGTTGTTGTCATAGTTGCCATATCATTTACATATGCCTTGATGGGCAACCCTCCCTGCTGCCTTTCCCCATCCACAGCCCAATTTGACGCTCTCGTGATTACCTCCATTTCCATAGTGAATGCTAGAGGGACGATTGTGTCCTGCCGTGATACCAATTTCTAGGGGTTGCCATGCCAATATAAACTCCAGTGTTGTGAAGCATATTTGTATGCCTTTAGAAACGGGCTTTAACCAGATTTTGAATGACATTTGCTACTCCGACGGAAATGGAAGCGTCCCACAGAAGGTTGTGTGGTGCATTTTTCGTGTCTAGAAATAAAACACGGAGATGTCTCTCCTGTTCAGATGAATGAATTTGGTGCTATGCTTGTGTGTAGTAAACACTCAGCTTTTTGCACTGATGTATCATTTAGCTTGTAAATTTATAAGTAGTTTGTCAACTACTGCATTGTCACGCTAAAGAAAATGATTCCTTCCACACTGAGGAGGCATATAGGGTCAAATTGACTCTCTGCAATTATCTGAATTGTTTGCTTCTTCCCTGCTACTTTCATGAGCTTCTATAAAAAATGTTAAGACATCTGGTACACTTTTGTATATCTGATAGGGACTCCATTAGACCCTGGGGCTGCACATCTGACATATTTTTGTTTTTATTTACTCCTTTGTACAGCAGTTTGTAATTGTGTTTTGATGAGTGCTATATAACAAAGGTTATTATTGCTCTTATATTACTACTATTATTACTTTCTATTTTGCATTATTGCTATTTTTCATCTTTCTACACTTTTCACTTTTCTCCACTTCTCCAAAAAATGGAAAGAAAAAATGGGAGGGGCTATGAGAGAGGTATCCCCCTACCAGGATGGTCGGACGTGCAATAGATGCAGTTTGGAAAAGCAGAGCATACAGAGGACATAATTGTTTGTAATTTCGGTGGAACATCCAGATCCTATGTGGGGCGTCCCAGGAACCAGCAGCTCCATCAGCGTCATCCTAGGGGTGGGGGACCATGCTGATGCCAAAACTCCCAGCTGCAGCCTGAAAACAGATAGGAGACACACCCATACACACAAGCAGACTCATTCATGTACTCGCACTCACACAGACTGTCATGACAAGTGTTAGTCGACAGGAGCATGTAGAGATACAGTATATCAGAATTATAGAGAGATAAAATACACAGGATACAATGTCATCAGGATAACAATACAACAAATGTATATGATATAACAACACAACTAGACTGTGTGTGTGAGTGTGGGTGGGGTAAGGGGAGGGGTGGAGGAGGGTTGTTCCCGATAGGATATGGAAATAGGTGTGTTTGTTTGTGTACATAATAAATAGTGGTAACTGTGCTTAGGCAAAAGCACAGCTGAAGAGGTGACAACTGCTGTAGCTGTCCTCAGGTCCTACAGGAGACCATTCCACAGGTCCATAGGTATTCCATAGGTGCTAAAAGCAGCTTGAAGACATTGTCGCCCATTGTAACCTAAGGGATCACACTTCCTGTTGCATATTTGAGAAGAGTATTAAAAAAAGGATTCAGTGGGTGGTGATATTCACTTACAAATGAAGAATGAAATTTCATGAAGAATGACATTTAAATTCACAACATGTGCCATATTTAATTTGTAGACACTTAAAGGTCAGAATAAAAAACATATTCAATTTAAAAAAGACAAACTGTGATTAATTTATGTGAAACGTCAATGAAAACAATTTATTTATTTTCTTTACCCGCTTATTCCAGGATCATGGGGTCTGGAGCGTTTCCCAGCATACACTCACATTCATAATTAAGGCTCGTTGAGTGTCTCCAATCCACCTGAATTTCATGTCTTCGGAATGTGGGAGAAAACCTGGAGCACCTGGAGGAAACCCACACAAATACAACACAATTTGTACAACTTGGGTGATCTTGCTGGAAGGACAACAAAACAATTCTGGGCTTTATGGCAGTCTGGCCAGGAGGAAGCCACTCCTGAAGAAAAGACACATAACAGCAGCCTGGAGTTTGCAAAACTACACATGAAAGACTCTGAGAGCATGAGGCAAAAGATTCTGTGGTCTGATGAAACAAAAATTTAACTCTTCAGCCGTGATACAAAGTGCTAAGTCACAGCAGAAACCAGGCCCACCAAACACCCTCCCTACCATGAGGTATTGTGCCTAATTGACCCCTCCCCCTTCTTTCTCGCAGTTTCACTGTCTCGCTCTTGCTTGCTAAAATATTTATGCTTGAATTACAGTATTGTGCCCTGGTGTGCACGTTATTTATAGTATTGCAACCTATGATTGCACCTTGGTATGCGGGGCATATGCTGCTTTTTACTTCATTTTTTCTTTGTTTTAACAAATCTGTCCCTCAGGTTTTTTTACTTTCTGGTGCATTCTTCAGTTTTGGATAGCTGAATTTTGTAGATTTCTCACCAGGAATTCATGGTTAGATGTTTTTAAAATCGCTAGAAGATGGGTTGTAGAGATACCGGTACTGGTAAATTTAGTCTAGAAAAAAGTCTAGTAAAAATGATCCTTCAACACTGTTCAGCCTGTGCATTCATACCACCGAAGCTCGACCCATTCCCTCACCTGGTTCACATAGTTGAATCTTTGTAATTGCGGTGGTTCATCTAAAACTATTCTCAGTGAATATTTAGTTACTAGTAGATTGAGCGAGTACAGCAGTTTTGTGTTAATAGGTCTGGCAGGTATTAGGTTTGGGAATGCTACCCTGGCTGGGAGGGAAGTTGATTAATGACAGTGGATGGACAACCCGACTGACTTTAACCCAAACCACTGACTCTCTTTTCTCACTTGGTTTGAACCCCCAAAAATAGGCACAGTTACATTTTTCTTTGAATAAGATTTGCCATCTTGCAACCATTACAGAAAAAAATACATGCACAATTTTACATATGTGGTTGGTATCTATAAATGTTGATACATTTGGTGAAAATAACAGCTTCGCCACTGACTCATGTTCATTGGGTCATTATCATGGCAGAGTGACTAATATTATAATGGCCTCCAACCATCTAGTGGAAAGGTTCAATGTAAGGTTGCAGATCAGGCCTGCTCTCTTATTTTTTCCTGTGCATTATCTTGTTATTATCTAACCCTAACCCTGTAAACCCTAACCCTAAACCTAACCTTGGGAACATACTGTAGGACCCTGGGAACATAGGACTCTGGGAGAGCACATATGTATAACTGGGGAACATAGAACCCTTTGTCATGTTCCCATTAGGTGCCATATAAATCTGGGGAACATAGGACCCTGGGAACATAGGAATGATCCCTTCCTATCTAGTATTCCACACATAGATCATACTCCCACTGTGGACTTGAACAGTTTTCAACACACACTGTCATATTTAGGTGGCTACCAGAGAATTATTTGACAACAAGGCCAAGACATGTATTGCCAGTGTATCTGGGAAGGGTAGCCTACCCCCTTCCTCATCGTTAACTAACAAAGAACACTACTCTTGTCAATCAAATACTTATATAATAAATATTAAATTAAGTGAGTGGGTATACTACACTTTTACTACACTACCGGACACTACACTGTGTTTCTGTTTTTGAGCATAATATAAATAAAATGAGGATGGCAAAACAAGCCCAAATCTTCTTTCCCAGTAAAGGTTATTTTTTTATGACACTCAAAAGTAGCCCAATTGGGCGGGGAATCCACCCAATTTGGCAAACCCTGCTGAGTTGACAAACACACACCCACAATTTTAAATGAGCAGGCTTTGTAGCCAATGAGGAATGGGTCTGGAGGTGTGTGCCATGAATTTTTTATGTACTGACATGTTTGTCATAGCACACAATTTTCAGGGACCCATTTTTTGCTTTCAGGCTGCTGGGTTTTAGCTAGAGGTGAAAATTGTAGATCTTTAAAGATAGGTCACTGTTAACAAAAAAAGGAACACATTTCTAATGTAGAGAAAAATACATCCAATTTCCGTATGCTGTATGGCCACAGAGAGGGCAAATGGTACTGCAGGTGGCAGTCTGATAAATGAGTAGGTCATAAAAGAGCGCGGCATGGGCCACACATTACGACCGGGTCGATTGGTTGATCGCAAGCGTGAAATTGCTGTCACGGATCAATGGCTGACTAATCTGAGAAGAGGATGGATTTAAATGACAGTGTCACTAATCAATGGCTATTCATTTTCTACAACACCCACACTTCCTCAGATAAGACACTTGATTGTGTGCAATTGAGTAATTACGTGTTTCTATTCCAGACAATATGCAAGAGAGGCTTCACCCAGAGTTCCCTGTACCTTTCCAATGAAGACATTCTTAGATGATTGATTAGCGTGAGGTGATTACAGTTATAAGGTGTATCACATCACAAGGTCAAGACATTTTTATGGACCACTTGTACCCTAGCAACTAAAACAAATAAACAGACTGTATATTCATTGATTTTTTTTCTTTTTTTATTTAGTCATAGCTTTAGAACTAATGGAAGGATATGTTGGCCACTGGGCTGCTTGGTTGAGACTACAGTTCATCTCTGAGAGATCTGTGGTGAGAAATTCTAATGGCCAGCCATACAGGACATATTGAGTTGTTTATAATTACTGCATTCAATCAAAGTCCAGCATGGCATAAGTATATAGTGTTTAGCAGGGAAATTGGAAATCTATCTGTGGATTGCACTCTATTCATAGATTTGATGGCTTGACTACATTAAACCACTTTTTCAATGTGCACCAGCAATGTGTACTCTGCTTTTGGCAGACACCAACAATCATATTCACATAACACAAAAAGATTTGGTAAGTCAAAAGTTCAATGTATTACCTCCCTGTTGTTCTGCAGAAAGGCCATGGGCGTCAGCTGATTAAAAGCACATGTGAGATTCATAAGTCATATCTATGAACTTGATGTCTGACAGGTGGAGACCTTATGCCTCCTCTATTAAGCCAGTGGTGTAGTGTCTTGCACATTCACTGGGCTACAACGGAAAGGTCAGCCCCAAAAAATAGGTTTGTGCTGAATTATTTAGATTCACTTACTAAAGTAGTGTATACTAATGGTAATCAAATCAAGAACTCTTAAGCACTCAGAGATTACTTTATTTTGTGTGTGATCATATAGCAGTGCTGTAGGAATCTGTTTAAATTGAATGGCTCCACTAGCAAACACTCAAGACAAGAATGGTGCAGCACAAGGTTGTTGCTATTTGGTGTTCAGTCTGTGCAACGCCCTCGCTCGTCAATGGCAATGGATCACATTGAGCACAATGGAATGGCTACTGAGTACAGCTGATCAGACAAAACATGATACAGCAAATAAAAGAGAACAGCATTCAAAGAAGTTGCCAAACATTATTTTCAAAGTCCATTCTCTCAAGAGAAGAAAAAGCTGATGTAATGAATTGCTGTCCTAGGCTTTTCTTCTGTCTGAAAGACGCTTTGGCTGTCCTCACCTCTTCTTATAAGCCATTTTGTCAAACTTCAAAAGCCATTAATGTGCATGCCCAATCTCAAATCTCCTCCAACATCTCAAGTGGATCCATATTAATTTACCATAGTAGCATTTATGACAGGTTGTTTAGGCTGACTGGCACATAGCAAGCGTGTGTGTGTTTATAACCTCCATACCCTGAGATTTTTTGAGGGCAGCTGACACTGTTGTGGCATCAAATCCTTCTGACCTGGCTGCTGCGCTTCAGTAGGAGGTAATGAGTGTGGTGTGGTGGGGGATGTCTGACTCCCAGAGGGGGATCTCAGATTGCTAACATATGGCAGCCCTCTTTTACTGTATTTGGACACCATTATCTGAGATGCATATTTTATTAGTTGGTGAAAAGGATTTTAAGGAGCTAGACGTGTTATTTTAAATTATTCAGTTGCACATATTTAGTGAAACATTTAAGTTCAAACCTCCAATATGTTTGACCAGAGAGATTATTTGAGCTCTGAAATTTTGATCCTAGAACTTTAGATATCTCATGGTAAGTGTTGATATCAGTATACAAACATCTGTCAACAGACAAAGGGTGCTTCACAAAGTATTGCTGTATTGTGTCTCCGGGAAGCAACTTGGAGAGAATGATTCTAAGTTCTCTAGTTCCTGTTATCAATTTCAAGTGGCCCCAGACACCAAAGCTGTGCAAACTGCTATGAACTTTAACTCATATGTAGATAATGACAGCAAATGGCACAGAATTGATTTGACTATCTAAATTTTGGGTCTATTCACGTACGTTCTTGAAGAATTTGACTTGTTGATGGAAAATCATTTTTGTGACTTGATCCATCATAACTCAAAAAACAGGACGGTTTTACTCTTGGGTTTGTAGGATAAACAAACATTTTGCAGTTTCAAAATACGTGTAAACCTGCTGTCACACACTGTCAGTTGTATCAAAGTCGGCAATATATTCTAGCTAGAAATGCATTAGAAGCGTTGCACTGATCGTTTTGGCCAAATGTGCACCAGTGGAGCATCAAACTGTTTTGATGCTTCAAACTTGGTTTGATTTTGGGAGCGTCAGCAGAGGACCAGCAAGGCTGTTTTTGCGAGGTTTCTGGAACCACAGTGGAAAAGGAAAAAGGAAAGAAGGCAATATTCTCATGTAAATAGTTATGTCTATGTTATGATGAATATTTTTGAAACATTTCTTATTTGCAGTCATATATTACAGAACATTTTTGGATTTCATTAATTAGCACCCATTGGCAGCTGGTCAAATTGGCAAGTTTGGAAAGTTTTATGAGAAGCAGACTGTGAGCAGACTATATTCCAGGCAATAGAATCTATGTCACAATAAAATATATTATTCATCATGGTGGCGAAGTGCAAATGCCAGTGCCTTGGTGTTGATGCTTCAAATCTCCATAGTGCACCATAGAAGCGTCAAACAAGGTGTGTTTTATGACGTGAGTCAAAAAGCACGTCCAGTGCATTGGGGCCTTAATAGTCAGTGTGAAAAAAAATCTTAAATCAATAAATCCCAAAATAAAGACAGTTTGTAGTGAAACAACACCATTTCAACAGGGGGCGCCATACTGCAATGGAAGTATTAGAGTTCAGCAGTTTCAGCAGTTGTGTTATTTAAGTGACCAATTGAGTTGTGAGGGAGTGGAGCTGATGAAGATGTGGTGATGTCAGCATATCCTGGGTTCCACTTAATCAGAGCTGCAGCAAATCAAATTAATCTGTCTTTGGCGCAAATACTGAAACGCTCCACCTTATGACGTTGCATAATTTGAGAGGGCTTGATCTATCTGCCAATCATTGTTGCGACAAGTAGTCAAATCAAGTTATCCAGATTTTCCATCAAATTGAGGCAAAGCTAAAATATGACTTTCTAATAGCTTTAATATCTAGTCAAGCAATGCATTACAGTAGATGATTTTTAAAAATATATTCAATATTGTGCATTGAACTTTTAAATTGCATTGATTGCAACAGTTATTGAAGTTGACAGGATACCAGAGAATAAGAGTTTTCCTCAATAGGACCTTGAACATCTGCTGATCAACTGATAATTGTTTGGGTAGAGGGACCTAAGTGTATCTGACACTGAGCTAATTATAAACATCATAACAATTCACAGAATCATGTCTAATTGACCTTTTCATGGTTTATTATGATGCTTTATTTTGTGTGCACACTGTAGCTCATTTAGCCAGCCATTGAAATATGGGTGGAGCAAAGTGCATGAGCATGGGAAATAAGTATATCTATATTTATATATTTATAGTATATTTATTGGCACAAACTTTTACATTGTGCAGTTCTTAATGTAATTTGATCAAATGTGGTAACAGGCAGCAGAATATGGCTTTCTTGGTTGGATGGTTGGAGAGCATAGTCATTACCACTGTCTCATGAGCTCTTATTAGTCACCGGGGTTGACCTAACGTGATCACACTCTATAATGTGATTAAATATGGGTGTGCTAATCATAGCCAGATATTACAGGGACCATTAGAAAAGCATCATATGGATGACAGGTCTCACTGCATCCCTCAACTCTCAATGGGAATAGAAATACATATGACAGAGGTCTCATTATATGATATTTTTGGTGAGACAGAAGGCAAGCTGCATATTGACCTGTTTAATGACATTACATATATACTCATACAGTGGAGGGTGGAAGTGTGTTGTGTAGAACAGCTTTCCCACAGATGTCATTAGCTGCTGCCCTTTGATAAAGAAGCAGGAATGATATCATGTAATCTCCTCCCGAGACACTATTAATTAATCAGAGCTTGGCTAAAGGGGCCCTCCTCCACTTACCCTCTCGATGCTTTCTTGCAGGAAATCGATTTGTGTCTTTCCTGTTGCCAATGTGTCTGGCGGACATCTTTTACAGTACGACCCTCACGCCATGGGCAGTCTCTGTGTCTGCCTCTGAACCATGCAGGACCAGATGACACCTTTAGAGCCAGGCATCACATTTCCTGGCTTCTGCTTCCTGCTGGAGTTGCAGCAGATTGCTGCGTTGCAGGTTAGAGTATATGCATTTTAGCTCAGCATGCAAGTTGCAACTATGATGTTCGAACAGATTTTGAAACATACAATGAACTATTTCATGGTGAGGGCAGTTGATCAAGAGGTCATCCAGGCACTGACTGGTGTCACATCCTTTAAAATGGTATAGACTGAGGATCTGCCAGTCATTGTCTTGTACTGTCAACGTCAATCCCAGTGTATGAATTTGGTCTAAACATCTGGGGAGGAAAGGCTCCTAGAACTTCTTATTCTACCTATAAATTTGTCAATGATATTAATATAAGAAGCACAAGGATGTTGTCCAGAGATGTCAGATTGAAATGAAGCATAAAACAGATGAATAAAATAAAACTAATGTATGGACAGTCAAGGTACAGACTGATGTCAGGTTCTTTAAAATGGTATAGACATAAATGGGAAATGGAAAGCTTATCTTAAAGGTTCAGTTTTTAACATTAATTGGATTTGTTTTAGGACTTGTTTTTGGATTACCTGGGGTGAGCATGCAAACCATTTTTACATTATGGTTTTCAATTTTTAAGTTACGGTTTCCAAAATTTTCTTAATGGATCGCTGAGGGGACTAGGCACATCTCTCAAAAGCAGATAAAAAAACACTACTAAACATTTCTTGCACTGTGAGTCTTTCACTTCTTTGCAAATATTTGCATTACACAGTAATTGTCTATGTTTACAATTTCATCCACTTCCAAAATTTCCATTAGTGCTTATTCTATGGATGTTATAAAGGAACCGAATGGTTAGAATGCTGCAGTTGAAGCACATAAGGTGGCTCAGCATTAAATTCATTTAGCTAGGCAAAAGGCTCTTTAGATCTAGTGGGAATCGGCACTAACATCCATGCTACAGTGTACATTTGAAGGGAAATCACACTTGGACATTAAACATTAAAATGTAAAATATGTCAAAAAAATATGATTTGATCAGAAGTTGAAAAAAGTGACAACTGATCAGAACATTATGTCCAACCTACTGTTGTCTCTAACAAGTGTGCTGTTAACAATAGGATTTCCATTGAACAAGGTAATCAATCAACTAATCACGCCCCCTGTTCTAACTGTCCGTCTTTGTCTGTGACTATCAATTTATTTAATTTTTTAGTGTATTTCTACTGTATTTGTCAGTATCATTAAAATCAGTTCTGAGTTGAAAAACACTGCACAGACCCATTTAGAAAAGTTCTGTGCATTAAATAAATGAAGTATGAAAATTCAAGAGCATATGAAATATGCACAGGGCAAAAGCAGCATAGTACTGCACAGTGTAGTACTGCTAACAGTTCCAAAACTGAAATTATACCACGCAACAATGAAAGTGTTGTAACGATGAAAGTCTTCAGACCCATTTCATATTTGCATAGTTTTAATGTAACTAAACAGTAAAATGCAAAATACAGTGGAGCAAACAATGCATCTCACTACCAGACTTACATGTTCAGGTTGGCTCATCTATACATTATCCCTGCTCTAACCACCACCTGCAAAGAGTACTGCTGTGCATAACCTGCAGAAATTAGAGAGACATCTATAGAGTAGCCACACAATCTGCCATCATGTCAAACCTTTAAATTGAATCACATTGAAAATCACCTGTAAGCATCAGTGACATCACAGACTGAGGACCAGACAAGCTCTTCTCTCTTGTTCCTGGTTTTAGAAGATAGTAGTGAATGCTCATCAGTACAAACTCAAGTACTTTAGAGCAACACACATGAAGCCTGAAAACATACGTATATGGAATTCAGCACCATTCCCCTTTAAAACTGGCCAGTACGGTAGAAAAAGTAGGATCTGTGCACTGATTCAAAGTTGGCTAATTAACTGGCGGGGTTCAAGGAATACTGTATTGAAATCACTACAAAGAAATGTACAGAAACATATGAAGAAAAAGGAATGCCAGTGATTCTTTTATTTATTGAAATAGCACACAAAACACTAGTTGCAGTTTCCCGCATTACGGAGAAAATTATGATTTATTGTCACACAATGCGCTGCAAAATTCGTTTGTTAAATTTGTTAAACACATCTAATCCTATTCTATTTTGCTCCAAATGCATACAAATCTCTCTTTTGTAGATTGGTTCCACTTCTACAATCTGCATGGAGGTATTGTGTCTATACACTGTTAAATTTGTTATCAGCAGTGGCCACGTTGTCTCCTTCAAAAACATTTTCTGTGGAATTCCCTGTTCTTGAATATGAATGATTGACTACTAGAAGTTATACAGTAACAGGCTTATGTGTCTTGGGGCTTAAATATATATATTAACTAATATCTAGATGTAGACATGTGCACTCACACATGCATGTAAGACCCATGCAACTTTTACAAACCCCAGAATTAGATTGGTGTCTGCTCAATGTATGCACTATAACTCAGTATTAGTTACTGTGAGACAGTGAGCAATGCAGTCAAATCTTGAATCCTGAAACAGGTGTTAAGCCTGCCTGGGGCTTTTAGTAGTATCAATCCAGTCTATTATATCATGAAAATCTGTGTTATCTTGTAATGTACTGTGATGTGTAGTTGTAAAGACCTTTTGAACAGCAAAGTGACGGAAACAATAGACACTAGAGACTATAGATTATCAGTGACAACTATTCTGAAATAAGTAAGTAAGAAAACACGAAATGGGAGCAGAGTGGGAGATGGAGTTAAAATATGAAAGAGATTTATTCAGCCGCATTCATCCATCTGTCCATCTGTCATCAAATGTGATGGTATCTCAGACACTTCTGGTCTGATTTTGATGAAACTCTGAGGGATGATGAATCATCGCACTGTGTTCCAGTGTTTTAAATAATTACACTGATTGGCCTAATGGTGCTCTGTAATTAAAGGTAAACATTTTGAACTCAAACGTGATATCTCAGACACCACTCGTCTGATTTTGATAAAACCTGGAGAGATGATGCATTTTGCCACTGTGTTCTGGCGTTTTGAAAATACACTGATTGGTCTAATGGGGGTGCTACAATTAAAGGGCAAAATTGCTACATCACTGGTTCAATTTTGACAAAACATGGAGGGATGATGCATCTTGGCACTATGTTATGGATTTTTGAAAATTACATTGATTAGCCTAATGAAGGCGCTATGATTAAAGGTCAAACTTTCTACCTTTGAAAGGCCCTAACTCCCACACCGTAAATCACCGTAAAACTTGCTATGCCCATCCAGCTATCCTTACAAATTATAATAACTGGCCTAATGGGGGCGCT